>QANU01017900.1:150999-173253 GCA_003254905.1 Nissolia schottii
GGGGGGGGGGGGGGGGGGGAGAGGGTGAAACATGGTGAGGTTCATGGGAAGAATATGGGTGTTTAGGGGGAGAGAGTGTGGGATGGGTCACTACGTGTCATTTTACCTTTTATTTACTTCATTTAGTTTAAAATCAATTTACAAATCACTAACCTTATTGTTTAATTAACAAACTCAAGAATGACTTTATTCAACCCCATGTGGATACGACAATACCCGACTATATTGCAATTGAATCCCTTGAGGATTTGAAAGCTGTAAAGTAGAATATAAATAAAATGACAAGAGTAAAAAAAGCTTTCAACATTATCAATATGCACATGAAAAGGGGTTTGTTCATGTCAATATGTATCTTTGTTTGTATGCACTTTAAAGTTTGTTTCCTTTGGATTATTTCTTCAAGTGTGTTTATTTGTTTCTTTCTAAATGTTTGATTGATTTTGGTTATACTGTTTATTCATGTATTTGCTTAAGTTTGCTCATAGGTTTTGTTCACAATTACTATTTTTATCACTTGTTTAGATCTTCACTTATCTATGAAAGTTTGTTCACTAGATTCATTTATAAAATAGAGTACTTTGTTTGTTTCATGTTATCATTATTTATTTGATCCTTTTGTTTAAACTAGAAATTGTTGGATAGATGGCACCAAGGAAGAAGATGCCGACTCTGGTGATAAAAAGTCCACAAAAAAAGACCTTCGCTCCCTTGAGGGAATTTCCATAGAAAAAGATGCTCGCCCCGATGAGAAAAAATTCATAGAAAAAGATCCTTAGCACCAAGTGCATTGTCGTATTGTGTAAAAAATTGATGCAAACCACTCTTCACAATCAAGAATCCATCAAAGAATGCATAAATGCTCTGACTCCTGTGTGTGCTTGTCATTTTTGCCCAAAATGGAGATACAGAAAATACACAAATTTTCTATCCTGAGACACAAATTTTTGTGTCTGTCTTAGTAAACAAAAAAGATTTTTGTCTATATCTCAATGTTTCTGTCTTATATCAATAAATGAACGCTATTAAACAACATAGATATGTCTCTGTTGAGATAAGAATAATTTTAGCCTCTTTTTTTCGTCAGTCTTTTTTTAAATCATGATTTTTTTAATCTTTAGTGTCTTCATCTCACATATTTCAAAATATGAATCAAAGGCTATCTTAAGTATCATACTTAAATAAGATAACCCTGAGACTTGTATGTTGTATCTATACAATAAGCAATTTGGAACACCAACATATATAAATCAATAACATCACTACCCCTATGATTCAAAATTGCAATAACACCAATATATAGTACGACTAATGCAATTGGAGTTAAAATTAACAAAACTCCATATGAAAACTATGGTCTTCTAATTAGTCCTTTAAACAAACACAAAAATGAAGCCTCTCTTCCTCTATTTAGTAGTTTTAAGTTGTAATTGTATGTCTAACATTATTATAATAATAATAATAATAATAATAATAATAATAATAGTAATAAGTTACAAGTTTATTTCTATTGCATTCAGCTACTGTTAAATAAATTTTATAATACTATTACTTATAATTTAGAGAGTTTAATTTAATTCTTATAACCCTCTCGATTTAAAATAGCTTTATATTATTATTCAGTTATGTATTGTCACACTAAGTAAAATAGTTATAAATCAAACATTAACTATCTCAAAATTCTCACAAACAACATATAAATTGAATGACAATGTAAAATTATTGTACAGTGACAATATGCATAAAAATTAAATTCTAATTTAAACTATAAATGATACCTAAAAAAGATACTCTCCTCGTTTCTCAATATTAGTCTCTTTTATTTTTTTAGATTCATTAATAATTTAATGTATTTGAACTTAATTGTATCAAAATGCATTGAATTATCAATGAATATAAAAACGTAAAAGAGACTAATCAAGGAATGGAGAGATCGAGTAATAATTATATATTTCAAGGAAAATAAAGAAGGAAGGATTTGTGGGGTCTGTCCACTTAATACCCATCAGGCCAAATTATAAGCCCCTTTAATTAATTAATTAATTAATTATGAAGTCCATGCAAAACAAAAGAGCTGCACCACACCCTGGCAACACATACATATAACCACAAGCCTGAGTGATCTTACAGCTGTTTAATTTAATCCTTAAGTGATCTTAAAAGTGTTTGTATTCTATAATATTAAATTAAGACTGTCTCTATTATTCAAGGTATATATAATATTGAGGCAGAAAAAGGGCCCTTTCAGATTGTGTTCTAGTCTTCTAGATACGATGAGTTATTTTATCCTATCTCATTGCAAAGAAGGTGGATTTAATTAGAAAAATATCCTAATGTCCACTTTGAATCTTTGATACCCAATAATGGTGAGTGTTGGAATTAGGAGAGTATGTACTTTGCATGGAATTTAGGTACAAATGTATTAAAAAAATAGTAGTAAAAGTGCCAATCAACTAGTATTATTCAAATGACATCTTCTAATTTAATTAGTCCCCACTTCTACATATTTAGTAACATACCTTTTTCAAATGTAACATTAATTTAAAAAATATTACTGAAAATATAAATAATGCGGTTAAAAGTGCTCTTTAACACCATTTTCATCACTAGTGTTGTAGTTAGGTTATGTTATTAAAAAAAAATTAACAACACTTTTTCACATAATGTTACTATATTTTATACTAGTATTCTTACATATGTTCAGGGCTACCATTTGGGTCAAGAGTTCAATTCCCTATTTATCTATCCTCCTTCCCTCTTTACGTACAAATTAATTCTACTAGCTAAGAGCTCTTAGCTCTTAACGATGATGATGATGAAAAAAAAAAGGTGAAAGAGTGATTTTAACTTATAAGGACTACTCTAGGGTCAGTGATTAAGAATTTTGAATAACAGTTTTCCTGACAAATATTTTGGGGATAAAGTAGTAGTCTTTAAGAATTTAAAAGCTCGATGGAAGATTCTATCATGAAAAACATGAGCCATGGAGAGTTCAAAACGCACGCATGATTTGCCAAAATGAATGTGTCGTTAAATGTTTGACACCGGTCGTTTTGTGCTATGCTGGCAGTTGATAGAACAAATTGGTCCTTGAAAAATTTGAAAATTTTGAAAATTTTGAAGAATTCAAATCAATCCATGTTATTGGATGCGTTTGTTTATGCTTATGATATTTTTTTATGAAGTGTAATTTATCTTTTTTGCAGCTTTTGATTCTACTAAAAGCAAGTCTCCATCTACCACTCAAAACTAACAGAAAAATTAATTATTTTCTGTTTTTGATTGTTTAAGAAATACAAATAAATAACACCTAAAATAATATAAATACTTTTTAAATATAAAAGTACTTCTCTCTGAAGCACAAATATACACGCTCATTATCTTCTTCCGTCTTAAACCCTAAAATTCAAATTTCTCTTTTTCTTCGGCCTCCTCTGTTCCCATTACAATACCATTACATATATAGCTATTATCCAATAAAAAGTCTTTTAATTATTAAATTCTTAACGAGTGCCGTAGGTAACAAAAACCCTATTATAAATTTTATATAATAATGTAAAGCTGACTCGATCTTCCTTTGTTCTTGGCTTTTAGTCAAACAATGTCGGTGTTAAAAACTACTGCATTATTTATTATTTTTGTTGGTATTATGTGAAAATAAAGAAAAAGGCTAAGTATAGCTACATAATTGATGTACGTATTTTAATTTGCTTCACTAACGTAGGTACCTATTAAATTCACTAATTGATTAGGTGTGGAAGTTTCAGCTTCATAAATCTAGTTACTAGTTGAACATTTTATCCCTGATTTGAAAGCCTTATCTATGGAGTAAGATCTTGTTCCCCACTTTGAATTTGTTAAATGTTAGTAAAATTTCAAATAAATTAAAAATTAGATAAGTTTTCTATTCCCCCCCCCCTTTTTAAGTACTATTCATTGTTCACTAGGTAAGTTGATTAGGGAACAAAGTTGCCCGGAACAAGGTGATGTTAAAGGTGTGGTGCTCGTTGGATGCTATCGTAGGTTGTCTTAACAACAACCGTAAGTATCTGCAAAAACATTCTGACGTTCAAATAAATACAAACTCAACGTAGTATGAATGAATATTGAAATGAGTTGTGTGTATATGTAGGGTTAGGGTCAGTGTATATTGTTATGGACTAAATCAAGACCTGACTTATATGTTATATGACCGAGATGAGTGAAGTCCCGAGACATCAACAAATCGGTACATCCTTCATCACATCTCGGATCAACCAATTAGAGAACAGTAACTGCTAAGAATGATGATGCTAGTAAATATTCGTTGGCATATTTGTGTGTAATAGTGTATGATGACCCTCTAATTTATAGGCATTATTGAGACTTTAATCAACCTAATCAAGTTCATATCAAACCGTTACAAAGGCTACCCAACAACAAAAACAGCCTTAACCATGACAAAGTATATAAAGAGCAAGCAACCTTATGCTTAGGTACGAGTAATCTATCCATATTATTGCCTTATAACTAAGAAATATATTTACTTGGATGTAAGAATGTCTTTTGCAGGTACCACTGCCACCACTCAAGTTCACAACCACCAACACTCTCAGCTACAACCACCGTGTTCGTCATCGCTCAAGTTCTTGGACTACATTTGATGTCTGAGTTACAAATCTATCTTGGATACATCTGTACACACACACACACACACACATATATATATATATGGGAATGCATGAAGATGATTAGATCAAGCATTGACAAACGGTTATTTCAAAATGCATGGGGGAGAGTTGTTCCTATTATCTTGAAACTACTATGTAATTAATTCTTGTTAACGGCTTATTTGATAAGCAAATTGGTTTATCCAAAGTTGTTATATACAATTCAGGTTAGACCCCTGACTTGTGCATTGGGGAGACTCGAATGTGTGACCCGCCTCGGCCTTGCTTTGGGCTTATAAAGGGCTGCCAAAACAAGCCCAACCAGCGATCCAAATCTGCTTGATTAAATGGGCGGACAAAATGTATAAAACTTAACTTGCAAAAATTAAAAAAAAAACATTTTAACCTGATCCGTTTAACTTATGGGTTAAGCGAGCTACTAGGCTTAAGTGAGCCAATTAAACTCGTCTAGTATTAAAATAGGTATGATCCGCAATCTAGCTCATTTATCCACGTTGAATGGGCAAACTAAACATATAACCTAACCCACAAAAAGAAAAAAAATCGTTTAACGTTCAATGGACCGGACCAACCCGTTTCACACTCTCAATAACTAATTATAATGTTGACTATTTGTACTATAATTAAATTAATTTGACTATTCTTAACATCCAAATTTATACAATTTAGTTATTTACTCAACAATTAAAACTATTATGAAAACTAATGACCAAATTCATACAATTCGTAACTTTGTAGAAATAATATAATTAAAACAGACTATAATGATCAATTCATGATAAACACCCTTACATATAATATAAGATCATAGTAGCAAGTGATGAACTTTATACATGGAGCATTTATAGTATACCACATATAACTTTGCCATGAATTCATGCTACACAATGGACACTAAAAAAATTGGGTAATAAAATTTAACTTTCGGTATTAAAAAAATTAAATTCCTTCACCATCTCCACTCACGAGCAATTGAGCACTACCTTTTCTAGTATGCATAGTGGATTTTGATTGGATTGTTTACAATAGCACAAAGAACAATACTAAAGCACCACAATAATATGTTATCAACCTTTTCACCAACATATGTTATGGTCGAATTAATGATACAAATAAAGCACCATACACTTCTGTTTCATTTAGTGAGGTTTGCTTTTTTATTATTATATATTTTTTTATTGAGTCAATTATTATTATGTTTTTCTAAATCACCGACTCTTTAAAGCATTTTCATTTGAGCATTTGAGAGTTCATACTATAATGTTTTTTTATATGCATTTTTATTTAAGAACTCTTTTGACGTGAAATTAGAGTCGTGAATGATTAAACTCTTAATCTCTTAGTTATAGTAATTATGATATCATCTTAAGAATTGTCTCTCTCAAAAGTTTTAAGTTAATAGAAAAAGACAATTTTAATGATTTTACGCCACCAACCAAATCAGTGATTATTGCCTTTTTGTTTAATTACAGAACACAACCTCCTGTGAACTTGACTTATAACATTTAATATTTAGAAAGATATTATATATTTTTATTTGACTGATTCTTAAATGCGTCATTTGATTAAAAATTGAACCAATGTTCATACAAAATCTTAGATGATATAATATTTTAATAAAAAGTATATAAGTATAATTTTCCTTTCCTTTTCCCACTACGCTTTTCAATTTGTTTATCTTTTCGAGCATGAGTGACTGAGAACATTTTAAAAATTAATTAGTATTGCAAGTCAAGGTGAGCTTTGTTTCAATATTTTATTTTATTTATTATATACACTAGGCAATTCATATATACATGCATTAAGGTAACAAGCTTTGGATACCTTTTCTGAAAAAGAAATAATTAGGAAAACCAAAGCAAACTCAAGCATCTCGTGACCATTTCATTAGTGCCAATTAAAATAAATAAAAATATTTATTTATTTATTTATTTTACCTTTTACTATTATATTGACAACAAAATTTGTTTTATTTATCATAAGGTATAAGAAATATTTTATTTGGTTAAATTGATAATTGATTATCATTTTTTATAGTGTAATAGGGATACGCAAATGCTTAAAAGAGAGCTAGTAATCTATCCATAGAGATTAAAATCAGATGAGAACATCAATTATCCAACTATAACATCAACGGGGGTTGGTCCAAGTGGTAAGTGGCTTGGCATCGCTTAAGCCAGGTACGCGACCCAGGTCGACTCAGATTAGTCAAGGCTAAGCCTTAAATACCTGGCAGACAACCTAAAAAAATATATATAGCTCGTCTTTGTCAATAATTAAATCAAATTAAAATTCCAAACTATATATTGATTGCATTCCTATACATAGATATAGTACTATATATTAAAAAGGATACTGTGATAACAATATGATAAACTTTTCCACAAGGCACGCATAGGCAATTTGCTTTATATGTATGTGTGTGTAGTAATTACATAATTTATATTGGCAGAATGATGCCGTTGATGATGGAAATAAAGGTAAATAATTAACCATTGACTTGAGTGGTAGCAATATTTTCTTTTTTTTTTTTTCGAGATTGAACCATTAATATCTATATCCTACTACCAAAAACACAATCAATAATGTCTAATTTAATTGTAGACCCGTTTATAAAGAATAAGGACCTTGCAACAATAGTGATAATGATAATGATAATGCGATGGTGATAGGCTAGGGTGGAGATCACATGATCAATAACAATTTATGAAAATTAAACAGTACTACTTCTCTTTTTTTTATTTTTTTATTTTATTATTATTTTAAATTAATAGCATATAAAATTTATTGGATCATTTAAGATGATTTGAGTTAGGATGATCTTCTACAAGAACAAGAGGCAATTTTTTCTCAACTTTAGTTTTATCCTTCACAAGAAGTGTACTCATAACTTTATTCGAGAGTATTAAATGTCAACTTACTTAACTTTTATTTTCTTGATTAGTTTTCTATTTAATTATACATGTGTGTGAGAAATAATTTGGATACATTTTTAATGTGATTTTCTTTTATATTATTTTCTAATTATATATATAGTTATGTCATTAAAAATATATTTCTTTTACCATAATAATTTATTTTATCATAAAAAAAGTATCAAAATTAATTTCATGAAATGAATGTTAATCTTTTTTGGTAGAGACTACCCGTATATTCATAGTCCCTAGACTCAAATTAATACGGCTCGAATTGAGCCAGAGATAAAACTTTCATAGCACTATTTTTTTTTATATAATTCATAACACTTGAATGAGAGAAAGTGTTCAACCCTTGAAACAAATCAATTGTATATGTAACTAACACTAATCTAAGCTTAAGGTTAACTTATCCTTACTATCTTTTGAATCTTCGTTGGTCCTTGTTTTTTAATTAAAAAATGATTATATGCCAAACTTTTTATAATTACAGAGAGAATCATTTAAATTTTATTTTTGCAATTAAAATCTTTATAACTCAAATGCTTTCTTTTCCCTTCAAAGAAGCAAATCGATCTTCAACCCTAAACCCAATAACTAGAAGCATGACCACTCCTACTCAATTGAAATGAATTCATAGCACCTGCAACTCTAGTTAGACATAAGAACATAGAGTTAACTATAGTTAATGTGACATCCATTAATTTTGTTTACATGTTCTTTTGTTTTTCAATTGCCTCATAACAACGCAATTACATAGAACTACTAACTTTACGTTTAACCAATTGCAATTCAAACTTTTGGGAACAATAATGTTTTGAATTTTTTGAGAAAAACATTGAAATTGTCTTGTAGTGACCTATATTTCTCTGTACACAATATTTGTAGTTTTAGTTTTTTATTTTTATTTTTAATATTTTACATCATTTTGTCCACTTCAAGTTGTTGGGTTTAGGGTTGAAGAATGGTTTGTTTCTCTGAAGAGGAAAGAAAATATATAGATTATATTAACTCTAATTGTAAAAATAAAATTAAAGTAATTTTTTTTTGTAATTATAAAAAATTTAACGAAGGTGCGATGTTGAGAACCAAGTTAGCCGTGATGTTAATCTAATTCATTGTATATATACCAAATATTAGGTTTGATCGTCGATTCTATTGCATCTAAAGTCAATTCCCAATTTCCATAACAAGAGTCCTTGCCAATTACTTGCATCCGTGCCACTTGTACAATCTAATCTTCCTTTCAATAATAGTACGTACCAATTATTATAGGTGCTATATACAGTGTATTAATACTTAATAACTTCCATTTTAGAAAAGAAAGAAAACTCCCCTTTATGTGGTCACAATAAATTAATTATTTGCAAATTGTTACTAAGTGAATTAATTAAATTGCAAGGCTAGGAGTGGGGTAACATTATTAAGTGTTGTGAAAGATCAATAGTTTAATTTTTACGCATTGAATTTTACACTGACATCCAATTAAATTTTATTACATTGTCAAGCATGCTTAAATCTCGTGCTCATTTAAGATATTGAAAAGATTTAATTGAATGACAACCGCGGATTAAAAAGTCACAAGGTTCTATTGCATGCTATATATATAAATATGTAGCCTCTACGTACAAATAATTATTCTATCATTCTTCTCTCCCCCCTCTCTCTTTGTCTTGGTATCTCTCTATATATCTCTCTTCATTACAAGTTTATTATGTGACACATCCGTTCAATGTTCTTCAAGCACTAAATTGTTCATACTTAGTTGGGTTTTCTATTATCTTCATCAGTGTAAGTTTTCTTCTTCTTCTTCTTCCCTTCAATTATTTAAGTTGTTGGTACTCTTCTATGCTATAATTGGCTTAAATATAACTTGAATTTTTTTTTTCCTTCTCTCTTTGTTTTGGTGTACATATATGTGTCAAAATACAAAATCATTTAGTTACATTTACAAACCTAACAATTTAAGTTTTTGAAAATAACGATGCTTGATATAATATCATGATTTTTATGATTAAGTGATATTGAGTTCAATTATTATTGCCCCACATTATTTTAAATAAATAAAATTAAGTTTAGCAAGATAATTAGACTTAGGGTTCGATTGAATAATACAGTTTTTGATTTTTTTTTGTTTTTCAAAAGTTAAAAGTTATTTTTTAATTTTTTTAAATACTTGATTATACAACTTGTTACTTCTCAAAAAACACTTTTTTAAAATACTCAAAACAATTTTTTTTTCAAATACAAAATAACTTATTCATAAGTTACTTTTTAAAAGTTTGTCTTGTGATAAAATCCTTTTAACTTGTGTGAGCAAACGAGCCCTTATGCATTATCCACGCTTGATCAGAAGGTAGCTAGCTATAGTTTTGAGATGTGGCCTAGCTCCATGAGAGCGAATTTTCTTTTGTATACAATCCAAGGATTTGAATTTTCACTAAATTAAAAATGCTTTGTGGCCAAGGACATTCATCAAACGTCTGAATGGAGATTAATCTCACATAATCACATTCATTAAGTGTTAAGAAACCATGAATGATTAAAAAGAAAAGTGGGCCACTTAAAATATGGCTAGTTAAAAGTAAAGCCAAAAGATTTTGCTTTTTGCTATTGATTGTTTTAGGTTTCTTCTTTCAACATAAAAAGGGTTATTAAGTTTATATATATATATATATATATATATATATATATATATATAATTACTATTTTTAAAACTAAAGTACAATATCTAAATGGATTTAATTTTAACGAAATTTTAATGTAAAAGATATTTAAATAATTATTTAATCATATATATTGTCGCCTTATCATAAGTGTTTCACTTTTATAATAATTACTTAAAAGTTACATAGATAAAAGATACACGTGAATTGACAATGTAAAATATTGATTTTACATTTGTATCGTATCAAAATTAATATCTATTAAAGTATTAGACATGTTTATTTTGGTTGATTACTAAAGAATCAGCACGAACCGAATTAATAAAATGACATTAATTAGATTGATTTAATAAATGACATTAAATATTTTATTAATTATTATTTTTAGATTATATTAAACCCTCATCTTGTTTTGTATGGAGCTGTTTTGTTCGTCTTGGTTTGTTTTGGTTCATCTTGTCTGGATTGGTTCGTTTGGTTTCTAATCGGCGCTCAAAGGGTACCTCGTTTGCTTCGTCTTTGGCCGTTGTGGTTCGATTCCTTTGTTGTCTACGATTGCTTCACAGATTTGATTGGTACTAACTGTCAATTGGTTTTGTTTTTTATTCGATTTGAGTAGTTTTGTATGATTTGGCTTCTTGTCCTCTTGTTAATTTGGGGAATATTTGTTTATTGAGATAAGACAGAAATACTGAGGTACAGATGAAAAAATCTTATTTGTTTACTGAGACATGCACAAAAATTTGTGTCTCAGGACACAGGAACACAACATTTCATACTAGGATAATGTGTTTTTTATTTTTATTTTTTCTATTAAATTAGTGTAATAAGAGTATTTTAAGTCATTTGAAATGTATTTTCTGTCTTATCTCTATTAAACTAAATAAGATATAAATATAAATAAGTGCATCTTGTATACCGTTACCAAACAAAATATAAAACTGACTTTTCATCTTATTTTTTATGCTTGTATCCACATGTCTTTATATTTTTGTCCTGTTTCTGTAACCAAATGTAACCTTGATGTGTGTTGAGATTATGGTTGTAATTTTGCTCTTCCTTAATCGGTATAGATTGTGCACTTTATCATCTAGGTTTAAGCCTTTCATTTTATCATAAAAAAATAATGTTATTCAGTTATATATTATCACATCAGAAAAAAGTAATTGAATAGTGTCAACATGTCATTCCCTCTCGTTAGGGTTTGAGATAGGAACTTTTTTTCTTCTTTTCAAAAGGTAAGGTATCACATGGTCTTTTTCACTTTCTTTGCACTCATGAACAGTAACAAAGTGGTCAATTTGTTTGTTTATTTATTTATATTAATAAAGCCACAAAGCATGCCTTTGAAAAACAAAAGGCTCGTGACACTTTTTGCATTGTTCTTTTTTAACGGTCAACTAACACAAACTCTATATATACCTATATCTAGCTAGTATTTCCATTTTTTTTGTTCAACATTTTTCTTCTTCTTCTTTTAATCATCAAATTCAATTACAATTATGTTGATTGGATATTAGAAATTATAGACATGATTGTTTCATTACTAATTCTCTCATCACTAACACTTGAGTGCAGGTAGCACAATTTCCAATTTCTGTATGGGATACATAAAACAATCATCACCACATTCGAACATGAAAGGAACCTCACTTGATGAAAAGCCAGATGAGAATAGAGATCAGTTAGCTTTGTATTCTTATTCTTCTTGGCTGGTAAGCTCAAAACTTGTACTTCAATTTCCCAATTTTTTTTTAAATTCGCTAATAATTAAGGTGTTGGTCCGAGGGAAGGGGTTTCGGTTGCTTAAGCATGTGGTCCTATGTTAGATCAAAAATTTAATGTGTACAGAAAAACATTATTGGGAGGAGTCTCAACTTAGGTGCTTAACTGTATCTCGATCGAGAGATTAGTCTCTCACTTGTCGGGTGAGGGGATAATATGGGAAACCAACAAAATCATCTCCTTGTGTTTAGTAGCTTTTATGAATAATTGAATACCCAATATTGCTTAATTAATCAAATTGATGTGTATTGGCCTCCATGTATGGTTCCTTATGATCTTGAGAATGATTACCTTTGCTTCAAGCTAGAGGCTCCTTGATGTTCTAATTAAGTTGTATTGTTGAAAAGGAAAACCATCCTTCTGCCTTGGACAACTTTGAGGAAGTGATGAGCATTGCCAAAGGGAAAGAGATTGTTGTGTTTTTGGACTATGATGGAACACTCTCACCAATTGTAGATGATCCCGATAAGGCTCACATGAGTGATGTTGTAAGTTCTTTTTTCGCATAGTTAAATCAATTTAACGCTGAACACATCATTGGTACCGCCACTACGTGGCATTATGATCAATTATGACTGTGTTTTCTATTTTCAAAATTTTGTAAAGAAAATAACGAAGATGAAAAATGAAAATTACAGAAAAAAAAGATTTTATTATTTTCAGTATTTTTAATTGTTTCTACAAAATCTTTAAAAAAAAATTGCAAGAAATGAAAACACAAACCAAACATATCCTAAGTTTTGTACTTTTGGTTGTTTTTAACTGTTTTCCTTTTCTACTAAAGGTAGTGTTTGTTTGTTTTACATTTTAGTGAATGGAATAGTTATGTATCTTCCTTAGAAAGTTGCAACTTTTTTTTCTCATTAAAAGTACTTTTGTATCTCTCAAACTTTAAACCAAACGAGCATTTAACTATGGAAAAAATATGATTTGCTGACAAATTTGTAATTTGCAAGATGCGCGCCGCCGTGCACCAAGTTGCTTCTTGTTTCCCCACTGGCATTGTTAGCGGAAGGCGCAGGGATAAGGTATATAGCCAAATCACTCAACAAATTATTATGTAGACACAATTGACGGGATCTATATATAAATAAGTGGGAGTGTATCTTAAATAAAATTGAAGAAATTCACCATTATCGGAAATGTACCTAAATATAAAGTGTTAAACTAAGCCAGTGCAAAATATGAGGCTTGCATTGTTAATTTTAGTTTTATTATAGTTTTTATCATTCTATTTACATTGCTTTTAATTTCCTTGTTGACATAAGTATAGGTCCATGAATTTGTAAAGTTAAAGAATGTCTATTATGCTGGAAGTCATGGCATGGATATATCAACCCCATTAGGCTCTTCAAAAATTGAGGATCAGAAGCACCAAACAAAGGCTACTGATGAAAAGGTTTGTGGAAATTCACCCTGTTTTATTGTCCTTTTTTTTCCCCACTAAAACCCATAATTAGAATGAGAAATTATTGCATGATCATGGAGTATTGACTCATGCTCTATCTAATGTGATTGAATTATGCTTGCGATGATAACTTGTCCTTTTTACTCATATATCTCATAATAAAGTGATACCATTAATTAATTAATTTTTAGGGTAATCAAGTTGTTCACTTACTTCCAGCAAGGGAATATTTGCCAACAATCAAAGAGGTAATTTCCTAATTTTCTGTTCAAAATCAAACTAATTATTGGCGTTGGATTATAATAAAAATGCATTTTTAATAGAGCATTTTTTTAATAAAACATATTCAAGTTGTATCAAAACATTCTTAAAATTATAAAAGTACTTTTTTATTATTAAAAAACTACTTTTTTTATTAAGGAAAAAAAAAGCCAATCCAAACAAACCCTGTACTTCCACCTTCATTTAATATTTTCCTCTAATATGTGGTGCCATTTTTCTTCTTCTAATCAATGTTTCATTTAGCAGATAATTAAGGTTTTGAAAGAGAATGTTACAAGAATAAAGGGCTCTTCAATTGAAGATAACATGTACTGCATCAGTGTACACTATAGGCGTGTCAAGAATGAAGAGGTATTAAGATTCACACTAGACTATATTCGCAAATATAATGGAAAATAAACATAACGCTTATCACAAAGATTATGTTATTTACTCCTCAAACTTATAGATTGAGAAAATATCTTATGTTAATTAGATGAATGATGAAGAGGTATTTAGATTGGCACTAGATTAACAAATCTAATGCAAAATATGAAGCTCACAAATATTGCTACGTTACTTCTCAAACTTATAGGATGTTTGTGTTCTCAAAGAGATTGTGGAGTCTATTGTGAAAGATTATCCAGATTTTCGAATATCAGGAGGAAGAAAGGTACAATTATAGTTCCCCAATCTAGCTTCGACTATATGTTTTCCTTAGTTTCATTTAGTTATGAGAGATTCATATATTGATGGAAAATGCCAGATAGTGAGAAATTTTGTTAGTACTTAGATGATGTTAGAATGATTAGATATAATTAGTTATCCTCAGGATTGTTAAATTCTTGAGTTAAATTGTAAACTCTTGCGAATTTACAATTCTACTACACAAATTGAGTTAATATTTTTATTGATAAACACCTACAAATTTAAGTAAACTCTTAACAAAATCTATAAACTCTCGAGTTTGCTGATGGTTCATGAGTTTACTTAAACTCTCGAGTTTGACAACCTTGATTATTGTTATATTATAAATAAGTGAGTCATATTATTTTATTTTATCCAATAATTATAATGATTTCTGTTTGTAATAATAATATTGATCTATATATTGATTGAGGACCATTCTCTGGTGAAAAACTGAAAAGTTTCTCATCTATGAGAATTTGGTTGGTCTAATGAAAAACTGACACGTGGCATTACAAAAAAAAAAGTAAAAGTAAGTGATTTTTTATGTGCTGTGACGATGTGTTGATGTGGGGGGTTATTTAAGTAATATTTTAAATGATAATTGTTTTAATTATGTTAATTGTAAAAGATAATTTTATTTTATTAAAAAGAGGGTTAGGTAAGTAAATAGGATTATGCTTAAAAAGGTTCATCAATGGTGGAAGGTGGGTGCTTCACGGGCAGCTCCTCCATGGCGGCCTCCGGCAACCACCAGAACCTACCACCACCACTAGCAACAACAACAACACTACCACAACCCCCAAATCATCATCTCTCACTGTCCCCTTATTCACCACCGCCAACAGAACCTACCACCACCACCAACACCACACCACCACTACAACCCCCAAATCATCATCTCTCACTCTCACCCATTCACCACTGCCAACAACAACCACCCCCAAATCATCATCTCTCACTTAGATCTGGAAAAAAACAACAACAACACCACCACATTACCACCACAACCCCCAAATCATCACCTCTCACCTTCCTCCATTCACCACCCCCCCCAAATCATCATCACTCACTCAGATCTTAAAAAAAAAGGAAAATAAAATGACAATTAGATCTCATAACTCTTATGTTTCATCTTCTTGACGACCATGAAGATCTTGGCCTTGGTGGCCATGACCTCCTTGAGCTCCATGATGTGGGAGTGGCGGATGAGGAACATCACGGAGACCTCCCACTTGATCTGCTTGACACGGTTCTCTTTCTTCAGCTTGTCCTTCTTGACGACCACGCTCTTGTTCATCGCCAGGCCTCCTCCTCCCCATAGCCACCATCACAACCACCTCACACCTTCACTACCTCTCACCACCAACCACCTCACATCGCCCTCTTCCTCCTCACCACCATCGTCCTCTTCCTCCTCGCCACCATCATCCTCACTCAATCACCATTAACCACTAAACACAACACACACACACACACACACACACAAAAAGAAAGAGAGAGAAAATAGTTCTAGAGAGAGCCCGTGAGAGGAAAAAAATAGATCAAGAGAGAGAGTTTGAGAGAGAGAGAATGATAGAGAGGAAGAGAGGTGGTGGTTGTTGCTCGTGGTGGCTGAGGCAAAGTAAACCCTAATTGCAATGGCCACATTATCTTATTAACTAATATTTTTCCTTAATAACAAATTACTTAATTGTAACAATTAAAAGTCTAAACTACTACACATCACCAAACTACTCTTAAATTAACATAATTTCATTTTAACCTCGCTGCCACATGTCACAATTTTATTGGACATATAGGATGACCCATTGATTGATAAAAGAAGTTGTGTCCTTAGAATTCACCTTAATTCAAACATAAAATCTAACATTATCCTTGATCAGGTTGTGGAGATAAGACCAAAAATAAACTGGGATAAAGGTCGTGCACTATTGTATTTGATGGAGACTCTTGGCTATGAAAACTTTGAAGATGTTTTTCCTATCTACCTAGGGGATGACAGAACAGACGAAGATGCTTTTAAGGTCTCTGTGTGTATATATATATATGGTTTTGTTAAAATATAATTAATTATTGCTAGTTTTTCTCTCCTTAATTTACTTAGAAACTCAATTAATAATAAGGTTTTTATTCCACCCAAAGCATTTATACAAGAAATTAATTTTGATATATTATTGTTATTGTAAAATATTTTATACTGATATCCAATCATATGTTATTATATATCCGTAACTTTTAAAGTTTTAATGATAAAGGTCAAATATTTTTTTTTGATCTAAAAATGCATAACATTTAATTTTAATATATTGTTGTATAAAGGTTTTTTAGATAAACATTTATGTGTCATCAACTCAACAAAAGTATTTGAGATTTACTTTTAATATCTGTATAAAATATTTTTATATTAAAAATGTATGAAAATTAATCTTGATGTCTAATTAAAACTCTTTTCACAATTGAAATTAAATTCTTTATATATATATATATACACACACACATATAATCAAAGCATATGCACATTACATGCAGGTTATAAGACAGATTGGACAAGGTTTTCCTATAATTGTTTCTTCAATTGCTAAGGAGACAATGGCTTCATATTCTCTGCGTGACCCTGCTGATGTGATGACCTTCTTGATACATTTAGCAAGATGGAAGAAAAACATGTTAATTGGGAAAAGTAAACCAACCTGAGGAGGAGGGAGAATTAAAGTAATGGCACTCACTAATGATGGATGAATTAATATGTTGGGCTAATTTGCTTGTTTTAAATTTGACAAATTAGCCTTATTTTTCATTTTAGTTAGACCGATTAAGGCCAAGAATTTGATGCGCGCACGCACACACACATATATAATTGTGGACGTTGCTAACAAGCAATGATTCTATAGAATGGATTAAAGTTGTGCTTCAACTGTTTAGAGTACAACTATTTTTATGGAAGTATATTTTCCTAATCACTACAAGAAATCACATTATTTCTGTCGGAATTTTTCGTTGGTATTGAGGCAGTTACCGTCGGTACATTGTGTTTCCGATGGAGTTAGCGTCGGTCATTGGGCCGCCGGTAAAAGGTTCGATGGAAACCAATTTTGCGACGGAGGATGGAGTCCGACGGTATTGAACCGGATTTCCGTCGGCACAATTTGGCGCTAATAATAATAGATATTACCGTCACCTATAATCGACGGAATATTAGCGTCGGTTAGTATCTCCGTTGTCGTCGATAATCGTGCTCCATTATACCGTCGGCTATAGTCGACGATAATTGGCAAATATTAAAAAAAAAATTCATTGCCTTTATTTTTGAATGATTGTTATTTATTTGAGTAACAATATTGATGTAAATAATATGATAATTTTATAATTAAATAAATAATTAAATAATATGTAATATACGATTACATTGATAGTGAGAGTTACAACAGATTAATGCATGTATCTCCATTAGCAAAAATAACAAATAAATTCACAAAGTAGCACTTCCCATATATATATATATATATATATACTTGCGTGTTTATATTAATTACATAGTTAAAGAAGCAAATAATATACACAATATATTCAAAATTAAAGTACAATATATTCAGTCATCCACAGAGCCTTCATCCTCTACGTCATCCTCAGAATCATCCACATCCACGTCCACATACACGTTCCCATCTACGTGTACGTTCACGTGCACGTTCCCATCCACGTTGACGTCCATGTGCACGTTCCCATCCACGTTGATGCCCACGTGCACGTTCCCCACGTTCACATCCAAGTGGACGTTCACGTCCTCGTCCTCGTCCTCGTACCCGTCCCAGAAAGGGGAGTCGTAGTCAGGCTCATCCCAAAAGGGGGAGTCATAGTCAGGCTCGTCGGACTCGGGTGGGGTTGTTACGGGTTCGTCGTCTTCAATGACGATAGGAGCAGAAGGATGATCGCCCAAAACCATATGAAGCTACGCTATAGAAACTTAAGTTCACAATGTATTATCAGAAAGTAATTACAAGCTACACTAGTTATACACTTAAGCTGACAAATATATACATACACCTAAGTTCAAATCTCCTATGATCATCAACCTCACAACAATTCTAATTCCTCAACTAGTGGCAGACAATTCCAATCACACACAAGTACACAAACACACAAACCCACAACCTCACACACAAACACACAGAACCACACCCACAGAACCACAAACAAATACACAAACACACAAACACAAACACACAACACACATCAGCCGCGCACACAAACACACCCACACAACACACATCAGCTAGCTAGGCACGCACACAAACACACATAGTGTCAATCCCAAATCACAACACACACGTTAAACAGAGAAAGCAGAGATAGTGTAAGAGAAGCTGGTCGACCTGTAGTTGCGGAGTGGAAGTGGTGGCGCGGCAGTGACGAGCGCGGTGGAGAGGAGAGGATGGCGCGGCAGTGGCGAGTGCGGTGGCGAGGGCGCGGGCACGGCAGTGCGAGGGCGCGGCAGTGCTACAGCGAGGGCGGTGCGATGCGCGGCAGTGCGAGGGCGAGGGCGAGGGCGGTGGACCGATGTATGAGGGTGGAGAGAAAGAAGATGAAATGAGGAGAATAGAAAGGAAAGCCGGTTAAGTAATCTGGCCGATTTATTACCGTCGGAAACCACCGACAGAAATAACCGCCGGTAAAAATCGAATTTAAAACGCAGCGTTTAATTAAAACATTTACCGTCGGTTATCACTAGATACCGACGGTAAACAAATAATTTTGGCGCCAAGTAAAATTTTGAAGTTATTACCGTCGGGACGGTCAACCGACGGTAAAGCCTCACTAGTTGCCGTCAGACTATACCGACGGTAACGCCCACATTATCTTTGCTAAGCCCTGGCGACACTTTAATTGAGCGATTGATAAAGACCAAGACCAACATGGTTGTAATCAAGTTGGGAAAACAATAATATGATAATCCCCAACACCTGATTAAAACCACCTTGACCTTGGCCTTTATCACTCTCCCAATTAACGTGGCACCAGTAATAAGCTCAGTAAAAATTAGATAATAACCAAATAATCAGCCAGTTAATGAATAACAAAGTCCAAGATGGTGGTAGTCATCATTATTCCCCCAACAGGACAGCTGATAATTACCATCATCTTGGACTTCACATCCATTAGATGGCTCAGTTTACGCAACGGCGGCAGACTGATAACCAAATTAAACTAATATCACGTCCACGACGACAAAAGCATCGCACGACGGATAATAAAAGGGAGAACCGATGAGAGAAGAGAAGAGAATAGAAAATATGGTGCAATTTAGAATGATGGGGGGAGGGGTATTTATACTATTCGGCCAACGCGTTACCGTCGGATATGTCCGACGGTATAGTAATGTTGAACGTATGGAAAACGGCCGAGCGTGGGGAAGAGGCGTTGAATGCCCAAGGCACTTACCGTCGGTAGTTACCGCCGCTATAATGTTTACTGTCGGACTAAGCCGACGGTTATGTTCTCGGAACTGGCTCCGTCACGGCAATTAATGGGTACGTTGAATGGCCGAGCGTTGGGAAGAGGCGTCAATTGAATTCACGAGGCATTTACCGTCGGCTATTACCGCCGCTACTATATGATATAATTACTGTCGCGTATCCCCGCCGCTATTGATAACACGTGTCTTTTTTCTATTAGGTGTAGTTTTGCGTCGGTTGTTCCCGTCGAAAATGCCATTACCGCCATAACCCGCTAAAAAGTTACCGTCGGTATTTGCGTCGGGTAGTCTATCCCTTGGTAATAGCATCTCATTTTTACCGGTCGACCGGTTACCGTCGGCTATTTTGTTTTTTTCGATGGTAATACCGTCGGTTAGTGTCCGACGGTAATAGATCGACGGTAATACCTATTTTTGTTGTAGTGAATGAAAACCTATTCATTTTCATATATATATATATATATATATATATATATATATCACTCTAAACAAATCAAATTTAATACCCCACTTAATGGCACCAAGAGTACTTGGGAAAGGGAGTTGAATTAACTTCTCAACCAATAGCTCTTTTGCAAGAAAGAGAAAGAAAAAAAATAAAACAGAAAGAAACCAAATCAAAATGCTCTAACAGGATTCAGCATTTCCACAAATTAGAGAGAACAGTCATGGAGAATGATGATGAACTAAATCGGAGAATTTTGGTGAAAGAATTTTCATTACTTTGAGATTAAGCACCATGAGTGCTTTATATACACAATCCCAATTAATCACTAAACTCTACCAGCTAGCTATCCAACTATGACAGCTAGCTCTGTAACAAAAAAAAAATTAACTAACACTAATTCTACAGCTAACGAACTCTATTTAATACATGAGTTAAATATGGGGGGATAATTAATAGCCCCCCTCAAGCTAGAGAGTGCACATCAAGCATTCCGAGCTTGGAAGGGAGATCCTGAAATAGCTTTGGTGGCTATCTGAGCTTGAGACTGAATTGGCATCAAATGAATGAGAACAGTACCCCTGGCTTTCTCGTGGCAATCAAGCTCAATGTGTTTGCTTCTTTCATGTAGAACAGGGTTGGCTGCCAGGTGTAAGGCCGAGTGATTGTCACAAAATAGGAGGGCATGCTCAGATGGTGGCAAACGAAATGCCTTAAGTAGATATGTAATTAAGCCAATGAATCTCACATGTGGTTGCTGCTAGGGCAGGACTTCCGCGTAGGGGCTGAGAGGATCCATGAGAGGATTCAACGGAATTAAAGCTAGATTTTTTGGATTCGCCATTGCATGTCGAGTAAAATCGAAAGGGGAAAAATCACATAGCGAAACGAGCGAGAAGAAGAAGAACACGGAAGGCTCTGATACCATAACAAGATTCAACATTTCCAAAACTCGGATAGAAAAGTAATGGAGAATGATGAACTAAACCGAAGAATTTTGAGGTTAGGCACCGTGAGTGCTTTATATACTATATCCCAGTTAGTCACTAACTCTACTAGCTAACTAACCAGCTACGACAACTAGCTCTATAACAAAAAATTAACTAACACTGATTCTACTACTAATTAACCCTATTTAATACGTGAGTTAAATATAGTGATAATATGTTCTATATAGATAATGCGTTATGTGCGTGGCATTTTTACATGAGATTTACATTAGTTTGATAATTAATGAGAACTTTGGTTCTATAAGACATCGACTTTGATCTATCTATTATCTTTCCATTTTGCGTACTCTATTGAATGGCTTTTACTTTTTGCTATTATTAATTTATTATCAAAACATGAATCTCTATCAAAACATAAAGCAATAATAACAGTTCGCAATCACATCATATATCACATATTGAAGACAATCCAGCTGATTAATTTATTTTATATTTGTTCACGTTATTACTAGGATTCAATTCTATTTTTTTTAATGGAATTCAATTCTATTATTGTTGATTTTGATATGATATTATTGCTTATGTTTTAAGAAAGATTCATGATAATTATCTATACATATTGGGGGCGTGTGGTTCGCAGAATAGGAATGACATTCTTAGGAATGACTTATAATTGTGTTTAATTCACTCATTAAATTTTTTAAAATCTTAAAAATATGTCTAGGAATGAACCATTCATACATTTGGTTGATACTAATATTCCCGAGAAAATTTTTTGTTTTACCAAAAATATCCCTAACAAATGAATTTTTTTTTATCGTTACACACATTAAACACATAATTAAATATGATTTACATATAATTAATAGTTTTTTTTTCAACTCTAAAAAAAATATTATTACTATTTATTTATTATTAATTAATTAATTATTATTATCAATACTTATTATTATTTAATATTAATTATTTTATCAAATCCCATAAAATTATTATT
>QANU01017900.1:174031-223124 GCA_003254905.1 Nissolia schottii
AAAAAAAAAAAAAAAAAACCCCAAAATGTAGTGCTTTTTAGAGTGCAACTACTTTTATGGAAGAAAATTTTCATAAGTTTATTTTCTAATGAAAAGCTATTCATTTTCACGTTATATATACTTTAAACAAATCAAATTTAATACTTCACTCGATGGTATCAGAGTACTTGGGAAAGGGAGTTGAATTAACTTCTCAACCTATAAGAACCCTTTTGCAATAAAGGAAAAAAAATTTAATCAAAATATTCTAAATAGATAATATTTTCAAAAATGCTACATGTACACCCAATTTTATACACTCATACATACATCATTAATAATGCACAAACTTTATTCTCATGAGTGCACAAACATTACAAACTTATAGATGATATTCTCAATTATACTTAATTAAGTGCACAAACATTACATACATTAAAAAATAAACTTTATGTATATAAGTATAGAGTGTATGTATGGTGTATGTTTTTTGATGTACGTGTAGCAAGATTCTAATATTTTACGAGGGTGACTTTGTTTTACATGAAATTCATATTAGTTTGATAATGAGAATTTGGGTTTTATAGACATCGAGTCCTATTTATCTATTATCTATTATCTATTATCTATTATCTATTATCTTTTTTATTTTTATGTTACCCGCCTCACTCGTGTCAGGAAGACCAAAAGTTCCACCAGCAGCGAAACCACCTTGTCTGAAGCTTGTTGGGTATCCGATTGCTCTTATGGATTGTTGTTCCCCATGGGAGGGCACTAAGCTTTGAGAGATTTAGGATATGGTGCAGGCGAGAGTTATGATAAACATCCACTTTTCTTGTGTGTTGTAGTTGATTTTTATTAATCCAAGTTGGGTTGAGTCTTGTGCATGGGCTCAGAAGCACAAATGAATTTTTCTACTAGATAGAGAAATTTTAAGAAATTGTTTTTTTCTCCTCTCATTTATATTTTCATCTTTAGTTAATTTTATTTTCTATACATTCCCTATCATTATTATTAAAAATGATATTTATCACATTACCAAAACAATATATATATATACACACACACACATTTATCTATATTTCAATTGTATTTTCCCACTTCTCTCTCATTCCACTATGCAAGCTAACCACTTCCCTCTCATTCTACTATGCAAGCTAACCCTAAACCCAAGAGATAACAAGCCTCATCCTCATCCTCATCATTCTCCAATCTACAATTCTAAGAGCCTTGTCGACAACGAGTTCGAGCTCAATGATTGGGTTGACAGGTTGAGGATCGCCCGAGTCGACATTGCATTCAACAGAGAGTCGAATCAGTTTGGCGGATCGCTTCATGAACTAGTCATTTCATTTTTAAGGAACCCTAGGTTTAACCGGATGTTCAATTAGGAATTGGAGAATGATGATGATGATGAATAGGTTAAGTGACTTTAAAGTGTAGGATAAAATGCTTAAAGTAATCTAGAGTGGATCATTGTAATCAAATAAGTTGACTTTTGGACCTCAAATATAATAACTGGTTTTTATTTTTTATTTTTTATTTAAGACGACATGATATTTTATTTTCATATTTTAAAATTTAAATGGAAAATAAGAAATAAGATAAGGTGCTTTTAAATTTTAAATAAGACAATTTGAAAATTAAATTATGTTTCACTAACTAATAGGATAAATTTTGAAATTTGGAATAATTGATTATCTACTATTTTAATTTTAAAATTTATCAGTAATCAATTTTAGATTTAGTTTAAAAAAAAGGTAAAAGAGTTTATTGTGAAGTTTTAGTCTCACATTGATTGTGGTGACTTGAGGGGGGAGTTCTGTCCCCTTATAAATATAATCACTTCCAAAGTGTTTAGACTTGTTAATTCACTCAAGGGCTTGAATGTTCCATTTCTAGCGGGACTATTCACTCTAGTTTAATATTTTTGTTCATGTGGAAACAGTGTCTCCACATAGGGTGTCAACGCCATACTGTTTGAGTGTTTTGAGTCAATTAGCAGTTGTACCGAAGCATGTTCCTCGAGACAAGCTGGATCATGGAGCTTCTCTACAAGTGGTGGGACTCCGATGTTGAAAGTCGTGTGGGTACCTGCAAGGACTCTGACGCTCAAGTCAATAAGAGAATAAGGTGATTGAGTAAGCAAGTGTGAGATGGATCCGTACCTGGGGTGTTGCTAAGGGTTAAATACTTACGTGATATCCGAGTGTTGCGGATTGTTCCACATGGTTTGGTGTGAGGAGGATATCTCGGATAATAGGACTTCACCGCGGAGAGAGTATCTCGGGTCGCGTTATCCTTTGAGGGTTGATTATCTCGGTGGGTCGGTCCGCGCAGTTTGATGGGGGGAGGATATCTCGGGTCGTAGGGCTCGCTGGGGAGATGCTATGGTTGGGTCCGCGCGGTTTGATGGGGGGAGGATATCTCGGGCCGTGGGTCTCGTTGGGGAGATGCTATGGTCGAGTCAGGTTGTTCCACGGACCCTCGGGCCTGGACCTCTAGAGTGGGCCTTTATGGTCCAGTCCATAGCAGGAGCCTCCCAGCTCAGAGTGCGAAGTGTAACTTCGTGGTGCAAGCTAATGACTTTCGTGGACCAAAGGTTTTCGTGGGGGTTTTCGATGCAGTAGGCATGATGGTTAGGGATTTACCTTTTGGAAGATCGTGCGTTGAGACGCACCTCCCGTCATGGGGGATTGGGCCTCTTATCTAACGCCACGTGTGTTGGTGGTTGGGTGTGTTGATGCCACGTGTGTGAGTGGTTGGTCGTTCGGAATTGATCATCTGGTTTGGGGACACGTGGCTGGGTTAGTACAATAGTGCAATGATGGGTTTCAGAGGGAAGGCACTTCGTTTCCCCCTTTTTAAAACTTAGTGGCGACTCAAGTGGCCCTTTTTGTATCCATTTTAAAACATTTTGTTTTCTCTACCATTTTCCCTTTTAAGTCTTTCTTCTTCCTTCGTTTGTTCTTCTTTGTTGCATTTTTCCATTTTTTATGTTTTTGCTTGTTGTGGTGTGGTCTTTGGCATTTCGGGGTTGCAGCGAGTTACAGTGAGGAGGTTACGTTTATTTCCTTTGCTCCAAATCCTAGTAAGCCTTTCTTCATCCTTTCTGCTCATTTCTGTTGCTTCTGCTTAGTGGTTTAGAGTTTGGTTATGGGTTTTGGGTATTTTTAGGAGCTTGTTGTTCATGGGGCTTTTGTTTTTTCTTTTTCAGTAGTTTGGTAATATGTGGAGGTTGAAGAAAAACTATCAGGAACTGAGGAGGCCGCGCCCCCTACAAGGGAAGCATGAGCCGTTGACATATGGTGGATTAAGCCAAATGTTTTTACTATTCCCTCCATCATCCAGGGGGCTCACATTGAGCATTTGAATGGGGCGCTGGATTTGATGGAGGAGCCTCGAGTTGAGGATCATGAATTAGGTTAGAAGAGGCTTCTGCGGATGAGAGGGTGTGCATGGCACGACATAGGCATACCCCTCATTTTTTGTGGATGTACGAAGTGTTGTTTACTCGTTTGGGCGTTAGACTGCCCTTTACCGATTTTAAAGGGATTTGATGAGGTTGTGTGCCTTTAGCCCCACATAGCTTCATCCTAACGGTTAGGTGCTGCTCCGTAGATTTCAGATCGTATGTGGAAGGTTTGGTGTGGAGGCATTTCTGAATACCTTCTTGAGTCTCTATTCTCTGATCAATCCTAAAGGGTCAGTAGTTTCGGGGACCCAGTTTAGGTATCGGAGTTGGCATACCTTTAAGGGTGTGACTGGTACGAGGATCTTTTCGAGGTGTGAAGATTCATACCAAGAGTTTAAGTGGAAGTACTTCAAGATCTTTGCTGCCCCGGGAATGCAGGCTTTTGGGAGGGTGATCAGGATACGGTGGTGGTGGTGTCGTGTTACTGGAACAAAAATATAAGTCACCACCGAGTAGAATGTTTGTCTGCGGAGGAGCTTGCTGAGAGGGAGTTTTTTATAGCTCTAATGCACGACAGGCCTTTAAATATTAGGGAGTTTGTGGAGGGGTGGATGTGGAGGCCTATTTGCGTAGTTACTGCATTTTGTTTATCGTTTTCATTTGATGTTTTTTCTCTGTTACTGATGTTGAGTGAATTTTGCAGATTCTCGACTCTGTGGAAACATGAGTGGGGCTGCCAAGTTGGGGGAGTTGAATAGGCTGCTGAATGCTTCAGCTCGGGAGGAGTTGCGAAGTCAGGGGAGGGTTGATGAGGTCGGCGAGGCTTCTGTTGGGAGGGTTCCTTCTTCACCAACCCCTGCTCGATCCCTATTCGTTCAGTCTGTTCGAGAAGTTTCTACTAAAAGTTCGCCTCTGTGTAAGAGAGCTCGAGGTGGTTTGTCCTAGGAGGATTGTGGGCATATCTCGAGTGTTGTTGCTCGGGCTTGTCCCAAGGACGCGAACTTCTCGAAAAGCCTTTTGAGTTGGGTTCTTGAGAACTTTCCTAGAAGGCGGAGACCTTACGCAAATGCTTCATTAACAGGAACCCCCTCCAAGGACGTGAACTTCCCTTAGGAGCAATCGGAGGGGGTTCCTGTTGCTGAAGAGTTTGCGCAAGGTCTCCGCCTTCTCGGAAAGGCCTTTGGGTTGTTCACCTATGCCCTTGAGAATGGGGCAAGTCCCGAGGAGGTGGAGGTGTTGGACAGGATAACGAAGAGCTAAGGGAGGATGCGAGGCGGTCCGCGGAAGAGGTAAAAAAGCTGAAGGCGCAATTGGCTGTCTCTGAGGAGAGGGCAGAGAGATTTGAAGCTGTCGTGGAGGAGAAGGCTTTTGAGGTGGACAAGTTGGTGGCGGAAAAGTCTGCCCTATCTAGGTGCAAAAACAAAACAAAACAAAATGACAAACCCACAAATCGTTCAGGACAAATCTAGGTTTAGAAGAATGCAAAACCCACAAATCTAACTTAACTCTAAGTTGACATCTGTAGAACCAATTGACATTGCAACATATAACCACTCAACCAACGATGTTTTTTTCCCAACGGCGGATAAACGAGAAATGATGGTTGGCTGTGAAAGACGATGAACCTCATGTTGATGGTAGAGAGAAAAGAAAGATCGAGAGAAAAACACAGGAACAAAGATGGGGGGCTGTGGGATAGAGAGAAACGAGAGTAACGAGAGAGAGGAAGGGGAACGTGAGATCGAGAGAGATGAATGGGAACATGAGAGAGCTGGACCGTGAGAGAGAAAATAGAGAGATGAAGGGGAACGTGAGAGAGCATGACCGTGAGAGAGAAAAGAGAGAAAAAGGAACGTGAGTTAAGAGGGTGAGTGGGAGAGAGAAATACAAATCTAGTACGTATAATACTTGATTGGTTGTACGATGACACCAATTTTAGTGTACACCAAGACTTTTTGATCCAAAAAATATGACTTCTTCTCACTACATAAAACTGCTCATTATTTTTATGCTTTCGTTTTCCATACTTTTTTTATGAGAAAACTGAAAAGGATACATTTGTTTCTCTCTTTTTATTTTTATTTTCTTGCTTACCCCATACCCAAACTCATCATAAATGTATAACGACATTAACTTTGGTTTGGTCACGTGTTGGTCCGTTCTTAAGTTCAATTTTTATGAAGAAAAAGAAATTTGCTTACTAATAGACTAACTTAGCAAATTGAAATCAATCTAAAAATTTCAAAACTTGAATGTGTATATTTGATTATTCTTCTCCCAAGACATCATGAGGCCGATCAAGTATATGGTGAATCCTATTATATGTTATGAAATAGAGTCCCGCTACACGTACACAAAAAAATATACACCATACATACACCCTATACTTATATACATAAAGTTTGTGTTTTAATGTCTGTAATGTTTGTGCACTTAATTAAGTATAATTGAGAATATCATCTATAAGTTTGTAATGTTTGTGCACTCATGAGAATAAAGTTTGTGCATTATTAATGGTATATGTATGTGTATATAAAATTAGGTGTACATGTAGCATTTTTGTATGAAATAAATAACAAAGGCATTTATTATGTTCAAATCTAGTAAACCAAAATAAAAAATAAAAAATACAAACCCTAAAATCTAGTAAGTCTTCATGTTTTTGGTACAAAAGAAAAATAAACAAAAACGTAAAACTTGACAGGTCCACCACAGCTAGAGCAAAAACGAAAAATGACCTAAAGAGAAAGGCACGAAAGTAAAACCCTGTCTTAAACCCCGATACTTCAGAACACTGCCGATACCGCACACTCCTGCCATGCCCACAACAACGAAGCTCTTTTTCTTCTCCCAGCTTCGCCTCTTCACCATGAAGCCCCCAGCCACCCAATTCCATTCCCTTCCTTCTAGAACCTTTTCCCTCTTCCCCTTCAAGTTCAAGTACCTCGCCCTCCAAAACGCACCCTTTCGATTCAACCGCGCCTTATCCACTCGCTCCGACTTCGCCCGCTCGCAAACTCGCCGAAGAGATAATAAGCCTCCTCGCCCTTCCCCTTCTTCGACCTCCGCTTCCAAGAGCCTTGTCGACGACGAGGCCGACCTCAGCGACTGGGTCGACGGGCTGAGGACGGCCCGAGTCGACTCCGCATTCGCTGCCGGCGACTCCAATCGCTCCGCTAGACCCAGTCGCGAACCCGGAAACTCGTTCTCGCGGAACCCTAGGTTTAACCGGAGGCTCAATCGGGAATTGGAGGAAGATGATGATGATGATGACGAGGGTGGGAAATTTAGGTCACGCAATGGTGGTGGTCGTGGCGGTGAGTTTAGGTCACGGAACGGTGGTGGTCGTGGCGGTGAATTGAGGTCGCGGAACGGTGGCGGCGGGGATGAATCGAGGTCACGGAAGAGAAGGGGCGAGGAATTGGGGAGAGGAAGAGGAGGGGGGAAGAGTGCGAGGGTAAGGCCCCAATTGACGAGTGATGTTGGTGTTCGTAATGGTGGCGGTGATGCGGTGGTGGTGGGAAGAAGGGGATTGAAGGGTTTTCTGAGTGAAGAGGAAGAGGAAGAAGAAGAAGAAGAAGAAGGAGTGAGTGAAGAAGAAGAAAGTGATGATGGTGTTGATGATGAGATAGTGAGCAAGAGTAGGAGTGCTCTGTTTGGTGGTAGAACCAATCAACAGCAACAAGCTCCAAGGCCTTCTTCACCTGCTGGTGGATCTGATTCTTCTTATTTGAGTGAAACCAGGTGATGTTTCTGTGTTTTATTATTAAAAAATCAGTTTTTTAGCTACCAAGTCTGTTTGTTTGCCCTTAAAGCATTGGAATTTTCATGTTATGTGTGTTTCTATAAGAATCAATTTTTTTGGGCCCTTAAAAGCTTGGAAGTTCCATGCTATGTGTTTTACAGAAGCCACTTTTTTTGGGTTACTGGGTCTTGTGTGTTTCCGCTTGGAACTTTCAAGTTGTGTGTTTTTATGAATGTCATTTTTTGTTTGCTTACTTGGTCTAGTTTGTTTGCCTTAAAAAATTGGAAAACTTTCATGTTGTGTGTTTTATAATAAAACAATTTTCTTTGGTACCGGGTTTGTTTTCCGTAAGAGGTTGAAGGTCGTTCAGCACTAATTTCCTCCGTAGAACAAATTCGAGTTTTGTGAATAATAATACTAACATGGAAATGGAAAGAGCTTTAATGAGACTTGAACTAGATTAATCAGAGTGGTTTGTGTATATGTGTGGGAGCCTTGAAATTTGAATAAACAAGAAGAAAGGAATTAGAGGGTGTCATATGATCAGTTTTTGTCGACTAGTGCCACCGTTGAAAAGATGAATGATCATACTTGCACAAATTTTTCATTCAGGAGTTTGGATGGACATTATCTTTGTTGCTATTTAATTAAGGTTTTGGATAGGATTATGGAGCTTTGCTTACTGATTTATTGTTATTTCATGCTTTCTATGGCGTAAATTTGGAAATTAGTGGGGGATTTTGTGTGTGCTTCTAGGGTGGGAACATGTTCATAGCCCAAATTGCCCAATATCTTCTTTTTTGTGGAGGATGATAGGAATATAGCTAATGTAGAGAGAAAGGTGAGCCTTGTGCTTGTACATCAATGCCGTTAATCTTCCATAGCTCTGACTTTAACTTGGTTGTTCTTATCATAGTTTATTACATGCTCTCGTGTTCTGTATGTCTGATTTTTGAGATTGATGCCTCAGATTCGACCAATGTTCAATCTCCCCACTATCATTAAAAGGAGTCAAGGATGCTGGATATGAGAAAATGACTGTTGTGCAGGAGGCAACTCTTCCATTGATACTCAAAGGTTTGTATTTTATCTTGCTCATGGACAACACAGTTATTTCAAGAAAAGCAATCTTGGCTATAATGTCTTTTTTTGTTTTGGTTATGTTTTTCCTGTTTGTAAGAGATTTCATCTGATTCCGGCGTACCCTGTCACCATTAACCAAGAAAGCAACTTATTCCTGCTTCGGTTGACATTATTCTCGTATCTCTTTAGTGTTATTTATGATTATGGAACTTACTCCAAAACGATTATTTCTAGGTAAGGATGTTCTCGCCAAGGCTAAAACAGGCACTGGAAAGACAGTAGCCTTTTTGGTAAGTCTCTTAATGACTTGGTGTATTAGTTAATGACCTCTGTATTAGCATTTTTCTTCATAATAATTATTTTGTAAGTAGCAAGCAAGCGATTACTTACTGACCCGCTTGTTTTCATACACCTGTAGTAAGTGATAAATGGTAGTTTTGACAATACTTATTTTCTGTGTGTTTTTATTCAGCTTCCATCAATCGAAGTTGTAGTAAAATCACCTCCAACTGACCGTGATCAAAGGCGGCCACCAATTCTTGTTCTCGTTATATGCCCAACTCGAGAGCTTGCAAGTCAAGCTGCTGCAGAAGCCAATAAACTGCTGAAGTACCATCCTGCCATAGGTGTTCAGGTTGTGATTGGAGGGACAAGACTTGCTTTAGAACAGAAACGCATGCAAGCAAACCCTTGCCAGGTAAATCCATCTCTCATTGCTGCCAAAGTTTTTTAATATCTGTAGACTTAAACCTTGAGCTCTTCTTTAAGACTTACAATTAAACAAATGAAAAGATTCTGAATTTTCCTACATTACTAAATAGCCTTGACATAAAGATGATGAATATTATGTTTCTTCTTATTAGGACTTATTCAATGCGGTATTAACATAAGTTTTTTGACTAATTTTCCATAAAACATCAAGAAACAAGTCAACGAGGAACAAATTTACACATTTGAGAGTTTAAAAGTGATCTTCTAGATGATATGACTCGATGAATATTACCTTTCCAAAGCTGGAACTCTGGAACTCATGGCATCTTGATCTATTAATTTGATTTAAGACTTCTGACCTTTTATTTGGCTTAGATGGTTCCATCTGGTCAAATAATCTTCTTATGGAAAACCAGTTTTCCAGATTGACGTTTTTTCGTTTGCATACTATACAGATCCTTGTCGCTACACCTGGAAGACTTAGAGATCATATTGAGAATACTGCTGGTTTTGCGAGTCGGCTGATGGGCGTGAATGTCTTGGTGCTTGATGAAGCTGATCATTTGCTAGACATGGGATTCCGCAAAGATATTGAGAAGATAATTGCCGCCGTCCCTAAACAAAGACAAACACTTTTGTTTTCTGCCACCATTCCAGAAGAGGTGTGTATTTCTATCTTTATCTATTTATTTATTTATTTCCTTACTTTTTTTGGAGTCATTATATGCTTAAGAAAAGATAAGAGTACCAGTCTTATTCTGATATGATTATTGTTGTGAAGGTTCGCCAAATCTGTCATATTGCTTTGAGAAGGGATCATGAATTTATCAATACAGTTCAGGAGGGCACTGAGGAGACACATTCACAGGTAATTGCTTATAATTTAATGCTCGTAATTAATTAGTTACTTGTATGTCCTGTCACATAATGCTTTTTCATTGTCTTAATTTCTTGGGTTTTGGATGATTTCAGGTTCGCCAGATGCATTTAGTTGCCCCATTAGACAAGCATTTCTCTTTTCTCTACACTATTCTCAAGGAGCACATTGCAGATGATGTTGACTACAAGGTTTGTTTTCTAATTTGCAACCAGCTTTATTGGTTCCTTGGAACATTTTTAACAAACATGAAAAATCATATTTTGGATTAATCTATTGCTCTTTGGAATCTAAAACTGTGACTTGAGAACACAATGTTTTACTTTTGCTATCTTATATGTTCTGGAAGAATATGTAATGTATCGGTTTTACCAGGTTCTTGTTTTCTGCACAACTGCCATGGTCACAAGACTTGTTGCTGAACTTCTTGGTGAGTTGAACTTGAATGTCAGAGAAATCCATTCAAGGAAGCCTCAGAGTTACAGGACCAGAGTCTCCGAAGAATTTCGGAAGTCAAAGGGACTCATCCTGGTTACTTCCGATGTATCTGCACGTGGAGTTGACTATCCAGATGTCACTCTTGTTATACAAGTAATTAATGCAGAACTCTTTCCCTGCTTAGTCTTATTTGTGGTTATTTTTTGTCTTTTAGTTTTAATTCATTTGTTTCTTCCATTTGTCAAATGGACAGGTTGGTTTACCATCTGACAGAGAACAGTATATACATAGACTTGGTAGAACGGGACGGCGAGGGAAAGAAGGGCAGGGCATATTGCTTCTGGCTCCATGGGAAGAGTTCTTTTTATCAACCACAAAAGATTTGCCTATAGAGAAAGCTCCAGTGCCTTCAGTTGATCCTGACACTAAGAAAAAGGTATTGCTTGTCCACATACAATGCAGAAATTTTAGGGCCTATTTGATTTCATTAAACATTTCCTGTCTTCAATATTAATTATAAAATTGGCCCCTTGTTTTCACTTTTTATTCTGCTTTCTGTTTCCAGAATTTTGTTTTCCGTGTTTTCTGCATAAAATTCTGAAAATAGGTAACTCAAGGGCCTGTTCAACTGTTGTTTATTTTTTCTTATTTTCAATCCGTTTCATGATTTTCAAGTTTTTTGAAGGAAATAGTGAAAATGACATAACAATTGAGAACAAGGTTTTTTTTCCACTATTTCCTTCACAAATTTATGAAAAGAGGGAACAAATTGAAAACAAAAAATGACAACAGAAAGTGTAAACATAAACCAAATAGACCCTAACAACAATAAGGTGACAATGTTAGTAATTGCCATCGGAAACACGAAACATAAACAGAAAACTTCTTCCGAAACCAAACATGTCCTTAAATTTGGTTATAACTTCTTTGGCATGTTTATGTTAGAATCAAATTTGGAGCTATACCAACACATTTTTTGTGGTGTTGAACAGGTGGAAAGGGCTCTATCCCATGTGGAGATGAAGAGCAAAGAGGCAGCATATCAGGCATGGCTTGGTTACTACAATTCCGTCAGGAAAGTTGGTGGTGACAAGCACAGGCTTGTGGAGCTTGCTAATGACTTCAGTAGATGCATGGGCCTTGACAACCCTCCTGCTATTCCTAAGCTTGTTCTTGGCAAGATGGGACTTAGAAATATCCCTGGCTTGCGTTCCAAATAGGATCCCCTTATTCTTCAAACCTTTTCCATTCAATTTTTTCTGATAAGAAAGGTAGAATGAAATTTTATAATGTTTCCCCTTACGTTTAAACTTTTAATTTGTAAGACTTGAAACAGATGAATTGCGATAATATTATTTAACTTCAATGTTTTTTTTTTTCTTTTGTTTTTGTTTTGTTTATAGTTTACTTTACAAAAACTCTTGATGCATGGTTAATTGTTGCCACAGATGAACTATGATTCAACAAAACATTTCGAAATTTACTATATTAATTTACTGTATTGCATATGCTGTACCAAAACGCATATTTATAGTGAGTGTAGTACGTACTTTGTGCGGCATTTTGTAAGAAAACATGAAGTCGATTCTATAAATAAACAAAATTGAAACCTAATTCACTCACTACTTGTTGAGATTTGTTCCTCTCCTTGAATCTCTCTAATCCCATAGATCAAGGGATTGTACAGATGTAGTGGATATCTATACTTTCCTAACTTAGGTCCATTATTCTGATTCATTCCTTTTCTTTAGTTTCCTAATTTCTAGCCCTATGACCTCTGACCTGCCGCATTATAAATGTAAATTTGTACACCCTTTTTTCCTATATCAATGAATATATGAAAATTATTCTCTTTTGTTTCTACTTGGTACCAGAGATCATTTCCTTTTTTTTGTTTTGAACTTTTCTAAAACCCTTTGTGCCCAAAATGAGTACAAAGGATGTTGAATCCCCTAAAAATGTTGAATCATCTAAAGGAGGTGACCGGTCAACTGGAATGAAATCATTTCCTGTGGTTATTCCATCTAAAGGTGTTTTAAATTTTAAATATTTTTTATAAAATTAAAAAAAAAAAACCCTTAAACTTAAGTGATAAGTTAGTTTTTTAATGGGTTTGGGCCAACATTAAACATTGTATACAAAAACTATTCTTTCATGTATTTTTTTTTTTTATGTTACTCCCTAATGTTAGGTGCCTAATAATAATATTTTTCATTTTAAATGTATTTTTATTTTAAAATATATATTTTATTTATTTTAATATATAATAGGAGATGATTCATGTAACACCCTAGCTAGCTGCTTACGCGTACGTCGTAAACAATACTCGCTAGGTTTGTTATCTGCTTTGGTAGGGGTTACTTTTAGCCCCTACTTTTATCTTTAAAAATATTTTACTTAGAAAATATGGACCGTTTGAAACTTTTTCTTTCTATAGATATGTTATAAAATATGAGCCTCGCGTCAGATAGAATTTATAATGCAAGCGTTAAAACTTTATAATACACGAATAACTGCTCTAATATAATATCGTCAAACAATAAGCAAACAAGTGGTCCATAGGATATAATCACAATCATTTACATAGGTAATATTGTAGTTAACAATACATATATGAAATTTCTCACAGATATACAATACATGGATCATGCTAGCTAACGGCTAATTGTAACATTCTCATCTTAGTTCTTGCTATTTTATTTCTCGATTCATCTCCTTCGAGGCTGCCGCTTCGTATATCAAGTTGAAGTCTTGTCTTGCTCACCTGAAACCATAAAGGAGCGGGTATGAGAACTCTGTGTTCTCAGTGGAAAACCTTGGTCATCGTAACTCATTGTCTCAATTATGATTCCGCCGCTCAGGAGTCTCTGGGTGCCACAGTTATGCTACATCTCTACCAGTCATTAATATCCCTGCTAGTCCTGAGCAGCTACCTATATTACTAGGTGTTTAAGGGAGTCTAATCTTTTCATTTCTAGGTCTTCTACTTCCTACCCTAGCTCCTAGGGAACAAATTCTCAATCAAACATTCATTATTCATCACTCATATCATGGGACCGTCCACACGTAATGTAATGAGCACCCTAGGACCGTCCACACGCGATGCAATGCGCACCCTAGAACCGTCCACCCGCGATGTATTATGCACCCTAGGACCGTCCACCTGCGATGCATTACGCACCCTAGGACTGCCGTCCACACGCGATGCCATCTGCACCCTAGGAATGCCGTCCACAGTTCAATATCCCATAAAACAACAACACATGTATAGTGGGATAGCATTCAGTCCATCTTTCAAGGCAATCATTCACATAGAGCAAACACAACTCAGTAACATATAGGAGACATACTTTCATGTTCCATACCATTTCCAACCATAAATCCCATATATTCCCAACAATTCTTTTCAATAATCGCAAAGCAAGCCTAAGTTTCATATTCAACATAAGCAATTGCGGATCATCTAAGAAATCATCATTTTATGACTCTAACCTATAACTTCACATAACTCATAACATCAATCATCACATATAAGAAACATAATCTCATACTCAAACATTTCTTAAACATAATAAACGTAAATCTAACGACTAGCAAAACAGACGTCTGGTTTCTGTCAGAAAATAGCGATCATAAATCGAAGAAGTCCAAGACCTTACCCCAAGATTTTTGATAGTCCTACGATCATTTTTCATGTCTAGAAATTCAGATCTTAATCCCAACTCCACGAAATTGCAGTTTTCCCCTTTCTCCCAAAATTACCATTTCGCCCCCTAAACGCCCTGTTTTCTTTGGAATCTTTATTCTCAGAAACCCGATGGACTCAAGACTTGCCCTTAGGGTTTTTGATAGTTCTAAACCCATATTTTCTGGGAAAAAAAACCCAGTTTTTCAGTCCCAAGACGTGAGATTCCCGTTTTGCCCTTTTTCATAAAAACCTCGTTTTTTGCTTGTTTGTTGATAAATTCATCGGGGACTCCAAAAATTATAAAACTTGACATCCCCACTCAATTTTTCGTGTAGAATCCAAAAATAACATTAGTTTTTCATGATAAAAATCTCAGCATACAGTTTCTTTTAAAATCATGCCATATGCCTATTTCCGTCTTAGGCGTTCCTAAATTCTGACAGAATCACAGACAACACCAACAGATCCAGGCAATCATCAACAACATATATATACATCAAAGTCACATGAAAGGCATCCTAACCGCATATATATCTAATCATGAAATCACATAGACAGTGGATAAGTCGGTTACCCACTTGTTTAAGTCTTGCTGCGGTTCCGGTGCTCTTTACAACCTCCTACCTTGCTATGGTGCTTTCAAGCTCCTCCAAGATCCTCCTAAGCTTCAAGATTTAGGGTTTTCCCGAAGGATTCCAAGAGGTTTTCTTTAGGGTAAGATTAGGGAAATCAAGGCTAGTCTATGTCTAGAGAAGTTTTTGTGTCAGTATTTGACAGAATATTGATTGAGTGTACAATTAGACAGAGTTTCGGCAAGGTTTTCCTTTTTCTATGAATTTTTTGTCATCCAAAGGGGTATTTATAGGCAAACCCACGAAAATCACTTTCCAATTTTGTACTTGGGGCAAAAAATCCCAAAATGCCCTTATTTTGTCTTTTTCCTCATGTCATTTTCATAAGTTATATGGTGACTCATGTCATCCAAGAATTAACGGCTTCCGTCAGATTGATTTTGATCCGGTTTTTTCATTTTCGGTCCCGCTACTTCGCGTACGGTTCAGCTAAAAATATTCTGATCACGTCCGCGTGATCTCCTAATTATTCTAAAGATTAATCTAGGTTCATTTGGGGTATTTTTAAATTCTCATCTGTAGCCGTACCTTTTACGGATACTTTAGACGCGCGGTTATGCTCCGACGACAGCAAGGGTTCATTCTAGTGTCTGCAGAATTTTAAGAAAACGACTAGAATTTCTTCTACAAGCATTTTAACCTAATAGGCCATATTTCTAATGGTTTTTCCTTCACTAAAAATTCCTAGGCATTTATCTAGCGATATTTTCACTAAGGAGAAAGCGGGAAGTTACAATTCAAGTGAAAATGAGCTTCTTATGTGAGAATGGGAGAGTAAATTTTCAACCATTAGATGATATTTATATAGTCAATATTAAATCTTAAAAATGAGATATATCATACAAGAGAGAAAAAAAAATTAATGGACTAAAATTAGTTCTTATATTTCGCACATTAGAAACTCATTATCACCTAAATCATCCTCATATATAATAATTGTTTAAAGATTTTATATTTATACGTATAAAAACATATAAATTATTAAATTACTAATTATTTGTAATATTTTGATATATATATATATATATATATATTTACATTTTAATATATTTATTTAATTATATCCAGTTCAAACAATTATCCCAATGATTAATTGGTTGAACTATTGACCTAGTGAGATTACCAAGTCAACTATTGAGCCAATTTTAATAGGAAAAATGTTCAAAATAAAACATTAAAATTATCTTATTACTCAAATGAACTAATTTCAAAGTTATTCTCAAAATAAATCAATTTTTCTATAGAAAGGGAGATTTAAATAAACTTCCACATTTTTTTAATGGGAGTCGATTTTAATGGACTCCAGTAGTCTATTGAAATCGACTCTTTTGATAACATATAAACTAACTCCTTCATAATTCAACTTCCACACCGCTCCAACAGTCCGATTTGCACGTCGACGTGCCTCAAGGGAAGAAAATACAATCCCTAGATATCATCGTCCTGATGTAACAGATAGTTTAGGCTTTAAGGTTTAGTTGTCTACATTATTTTGTAACTTTAATGTAACTTAATGTAACTTTGAATTTTTTTTAATGTAACTTTATGTATGTTATCTTATTATGTGATTTATTTCGTTGACTGTTATATATGAATAAAGAATAAATTTACTAACAACTTAACAAAAAATGACTTGACAATAACAAGTCGTAACAATAATTGTCGGAGTTGATTGAAATTGACTCTCATTAAAAAAAAAGTTAAAATCAATTTAAATTATCTTCCAAATAAAAAAATTACTTAAACAAAAGTTAATTTAAATAAACTCCCTTTATAGAAAGATTAGTTTATTTTGAGAACTTTAAAATTAGTTCATGAGTAATAAGGTAATTTTAATATTTTATTTTAGTAAGTTTTCCATTTTAATAACTACGTTTTTTAACGAAAAAGTTCTTTTATAAAAAAAAAATTAAAAGAATTACCTGCTAGGATATAGTAAAACACACAAATGGCATCTATTATGTTCTAACAATTTTATTGCTAAACTGTAACATTGTAAAAAAAAAAAATTCAACAAAATGTTCAGCAAGACATGAAACAAGTGCCCTACTACCATATGAGAGAGAACCTTACAACTCTCTAACGAAATAAAAATTTCTAAACTCTGAATCTAAGCCAGTTCATTCTACTTTCATAGGGGTTACAAATTGTGCCTAAGACCTTCAAATGAAAATCTGATCACCACCATTTCTTCAATCACCTTCACTTCTTGGTAGAAAAAGTGTTGCATCCTCCTTGTCACTATTTTCTTCATCATCCTTGAACATGGTCTTGGAAGGGGAAAATGAAACCAAAAATTGGTTAAATCACCCTTTTTATGTGGTACATGCAAGTAAGGCTTGGGGCACAAAAGCAAGGGGTCCTTCACTATAAGGATCAACCGATGATATCAAGGGACCTTCACTATGAGATATTGTGGGTTGAAGAACAGGAATGCCTTGAATAAGAGCAAGTTTTCTCCCCCCAGTTACATGCCCTCTCCATGGTCCTTGATATGGAAAAAAAAGGATGAAAATTCTCCTCCTTCAATTTGATAATTCTTCATGGCCACTGATCTAGCACAAGATTCAAGGTCCCCTGTGAAAAATCAGAGAATCAAGGCATCATCAATAAGCACTCCAAGTGACTAATAGAAATAATAATAATGAAATAACAATAAAATTTAAAAATAAACAATATGGTTCATGAACAGGAGAATGAACTAAATGTTGAAAATGTCTTGAGTGGAACACATCCTAAAATCAACAACCACCGAACCTCGTTCGTCAGGTGGGGTCGGTTATATAGATTAAAAAAACACATCATTAGTGTCCTATCATATAAACCATGTTCATAAAAAAAGCATTAAAAATATCATAACTATCTCAATGTATCATGCAGCTTGTTACATTTAAGCTCCTGTCCAAAACTGGTTTCTTAGAGACCATAAAAAAAAGGGGGCAACTACCTTGAGACATGGGGTGAAGAGGGTTGATCTGGCGACGATCGTTGGCCAGAGCCACCATGGAACCTTTGCTCTTCATACGCTCCTCCAGATCGCCCCCCCTCATTCGGCTGTGGTAGTTCGTTGACGCCTGGGAAACCCATTGGCCCCAGAGTTCCAAATTCAAGCTGATCTGCAGGTGCACCGTAGCCGGCATTATGATCATATGGATACAACATTACAAGAGATGGCATTGTTGGTCCATTTGATGAGATCCCGCCAGGGTTCATGCCTGGCATATGGTACATTCCATAAGCCACATTGGCAGGGCTGTTCGATGAGGAATTCGAGTGGACTGGGCCATTCTGGTGAGAAACAAAGGAGTCGTGTCTATGTGAAGCCCATGGCCGCTCAGCACGACTCTCACTAGTTGACAACCGCTCTGGCTTTGGGCCGGGCTTCTCAGTTTGGTTGCGATTGTGGCCACGCCCAGCTCCTCGCAACTTTGAGTTCGTATTCCAATTCCCTTCTCTATCACTGTGGTGGTCACTTCTATCATAGTTGTAATTCCCCCGTCTATTATTTGTGGGATGTCGATCCCGAACAGAAACCTTCTGAAATAAATTTAGATAGGTCAAATACTATTGGAAAACTGTAGAGATCAAATACCATTAACAAAAGCAGATGGACATCAATTTGAAATAGCACTACTACTACTATATTCATGTTGTGAGAAGAAAAAAACTGTTGTACTATCTTATAAAAACTGTATAACAAAGTAACGAGTTTCTTAGCAATTTATCATACTGGATTTGGCAGGTAGGTTCCAGTCCCAGTTCGAAACCGAGGCATATCATCCGCAAAACGTTGGTAAATATTGGCAGGTCTATTAGAAACCGCCTGGGGAGGAGCAACAGGAACTAGACGTGGGCCATAGTTCATTAGCTGAGTGAAAAGATTCATGTTCGCTGATACAGGTCTTCCAGGACCATCCCAAGGATATCGACCCTGTAAATAAACAGGAGGTACCATAACAGGTGAAGGATATACCATTGAAGGAGGATGACGCGAGTTCTGACAAAATCGCCCATATTGCAGATTTTGCCAATGGCTAACAAAGTCACTGTTAAGAATGTCAGGCTTGCACTCTGATGACTCAGTCACCGCCCTTGGCATAGAATTGGAAGGGCTTGAAACCTCAGCTTGGTCATACCCCTCAGATGAATCAAAATTCTGACTAGAATCATTGTTATCTGTTCCTTCTTCGACATTGAAATTGCTTGTTGATGTGTCAGAAGACTCGGTGTGAAAATTATATAAAGGAAGCATTGTAACAAAGGGTACTGGTGGCCCTGTAGGATAGAATGCAATTGGAACACCATTACCTTGGCGAGAACCAGGACCACCTAAAAGCACAGGAGCCATAGGTAATGGAGAATCCGGTCCACTTGTCTGAGCAGCTTCATAACCAGATATTTGGTGCCTCGGAACATGCAAGGGAGTGACAGATGGGGGTCCCGTGCTTCTTTCAGGCATATCAGATGGCATAGTCGACAAGTGAGTCCACTCTCTGTTTTCATCATCTACCCGATTAGACAAAATGTCTGAGGCATTCTTACCCTTACCGTAAACAGGAGATGGCACTGAGGGAGTATTTTTCCTCCCTCTTTTTTCCCTCGTTGATTTTGAGGATTTGGCCGAAGATCCTTCCCAAGAGCTTTCAGAAGAGGTCTTACTCCTGTAGGAGCTTGAAGGTGGTCCACTTGGTAGCTGAGAATTTGGCATTCTATCATCAAAATAAACCTCATTTCTTCGCCCATCTTGATAGTGAAAATTATCAACATGCTCTTCTGTCGAACCTCGGTTTTCTTTAGTGAACTTCTGCTGAATTCTGGTAGAACCACTAGAGCTGCCTACTCGAGATGACGGGGCAAAGTTATGACTACCTGAAGTTGACTGTTGTTTATCGTCTGGAAGCATTTCGAAATTTCCATTATCAACTTCAACTCCGCTAGCAGAACCCCTTTCCTGCTCATGCCAGAAATCATTATCAGCTTCTGCAAGGTTCATTTCAACAGAACTGAAATTCTCATTGCCAGTTTCAACTAGATCTTGAGGATTTGAGGCAAATCCCATGCCCGGGAAATATGGAGCCAATGGTGAAGGGAAACCTTGAGGAAATTGCATATTAGTACCCCACGGAGCTTCAATGAAGGGAATGTTACCCACATTTCTATGACCATATCCCATTGATGCAAGCATGGAAGGTGGAAATGGAAATGGTAGGTGACCTGGAGGTATATTCATTGGAAGATGACCCTGACCATTGAAACCTTGAGCTGTGGGAGATGTCATCATATTATAAAGGTCTTGCTCTTCCTGATTCATCATATGCATTCCACCTGCTCCTGCAACAGATGCAAACTCTTCGCCCGCAACACCCGAGCTTGATTCATCATGATAGTTATTTGAACCACTGTTAGAATCAGCAGAACTATCAACATGTTGACGAGACTGGACGTGCCTTGTAGATGTGTCATCAATTCTAACACCATAATTTGCAGTCATGTCAGGTTCAACGTTCTTCCTATGACTAATCTCCAACTTTGCAAAGGAATTCTGGAGTTTACTACTTTCTGGAGCTTTTGGACGCCTAACTTCACCATATGAGTCGGTGAGCTCAGGGCTGGAACGCGTTCTTGCAAATAGAAACCTCCCCTGAACATCCATAACAGGGTTATCAGCTCTAACATTTCTCTGACCTTTATCAACGTGAGCACCATGATTAGAATTATTTTCTCTTCTGATTTGATCAGAGGTGGTCCTAGAATTATTTTGGTTTCCATGACTCTTTTGACTCTGAGTACGCGACACAGTAGAGACATCACTACTTTTAAATGAGTTTTCGGAGGATAAATGACTATGCTGAGAAAGACCACTTCGAGGAACATTTTCTCCTTCTACATGGAATTCCCGAATTTTGTGGCTATTGTGCCGGAGATTCTCAGACCTCTGTAATTGATCAGGAGTGGATAACCTCAAATGCCATAAGTCATTGCTTGGAGCATCAGGCCGTTGCCCACTTCCATGTCTATCCCAAGTGTTCAAAAAGAATTGATTGACTTCAAAAAACAACTCCTCCTCTGGACAATCATGCAATCTAGCCAGCCTTTTAGCCCCAAAGGCAAAAGCACTGCGTATCCTAAAGAAATTACCTGGTTCATGTGTATCATATACCCAAACATTAGTCATAATAAAAGTAACAGATAGATTAAAAAGTTCAGGGAAACTAATACTAATAGAATACATGTTTAACTCCACCAGCATTCAAAAAACTTGGCAATATTTTCATCAATCATTTTGATTAGATAAATATATATTGTGGTTTCATTCTGTTCCATTTTCAAATACCACACAGGCACCAAAACTGGTGGAAACTACTGACATACAGAAAACTTCAGTAACATGCCAGATTTCCATATAATAGCACTTGATCCGATGAGGATGCTCCAAAATCATATACTCAAACTGCTATCAATAAATATTAGCTACAGGGACAGACCCATACAAACCAACTCAATCCAAACCATCATCAGAGAAATAGCAACACCAATGCATAAAATAAACCAACACACCTTTGCTGACACTACGGCCAAGGTTATTGTTGACACGCAAAGGATCAATAACATTGAAATACTTCAAAGCAAAAGATTGACCCTGATTTTCTTGGCCACCGGGGAAAACAGCATAAACTGAGCTACAGGCTTCAAGAAATAATTTGCTGAGCAGTAAATCTCCACCATCTTTTCGAGGAGGTTCAGCTAAGGAATATGTAGAGGAAGGGAAGGAGAAAAACAATCAATAAGCAAGGCACCATTAAATCAATATTAACAAATAAATCTTCAAGCAGATTGTAACCACCTGTCACATCTGGGAGTGAACTAATGGGAACTGGACCCCATAGGCTTATACAGAAATTATCCCAGTCAAACTTACTGAAAAACTCCAGAAATCGATACAATACCTACATATATATTTTTAAAAAAAAAGACCGTCAAAATCAACTGCCAAAAGGGGCTCAAATAAAAGAAAGGCAAAGTTATCTCTCTGATACCTCAAGTGGTCCAGCAAAGTTGTTGTTAAAAACGTGGAATATGTAAAGAACCAAGGTTTCTAATGCATAAGTTGAGATAAGTCCATGGTGGGCACCAAGTATACGGCTCTCATAGTAACACCAAGCTTTTATAAGTATGATGCTACGCTTGAATAAATGATTTTGGTTGATCAAATTATCAACCTACAGCAATAAAATCAAATTCTTGTCAGTCCAAGAAAAAATAGTATAAAGATCACAGTTTCAAAGAGAATGGGACAGTGTGAGGCTTCTGGCAGGAATGCAGCAAATTACCTCCTCAAGAAAGCAAAGGGTACACAACCCTCCAAGCTGGTTAAATGAAATGTCTACTACAATATTCTCAACAAGACACTTAATAATCTTCACCTGCAAATATGAAGAATAACAATGCAAAATTAATACTAATACTACAATCCTAATAGAAGCCCACCTCTTCAATAGAGAAAGAAAAGAAAAGAACTGTATCAGACAAGGTTAATTAAGTCAGACAAATAAAAAGAGTTAAGAATTATAACTGTAGAAACACATAGCTAGTACACTACATTTTGAATTTTTAAAGTACTGTAAAATGCATCATAAACATACAGCTCTGATGTATAAACATACTATTCAGCAAAAAGTAGTACAAAATGTGCTTCTTTCTATCATTTGATGAACTAGTGTTTGTTCTTCACCAGAGTGATACACCCTAAAAGTCCCGTTTGGGGGTTACCAATGTATCACACTACCACTTCATAATAACCTGTAACTTCCATATGCTAATAAGGCATTTCCCTATGACCTTAAGCTTATGCAACAATAATGCACAACCACTTTATAAAAAGTCATATGACTTAGCGATAATTGTTACTATCCACTTCCCTCAATCATAATAAAGCAGCGGTCTTTCATCAGATCAATAAGACTTTGTATTTATGGTTATCACAGTATAAATTTGTATGCATAATATATCACTTCCATATGGATAACCAGGATCCTATGACTTAAGCATGTGTAAAATATCACACAATCACATAAAGAAGTCCCCTCACTTTCATAATAAATCAGTGCTCTATATTGACTACTAAAAAATTATTCCTCAAGGTAGTTTAATGTTAAAGCAGCAAATAAATCTCTGGACCAAGTACATCAATAGAACAACGAAGCAAATATACATATGCACAAACCAACATAAAGAATGCAGAACCTCAGGTAGCAAAACAAGAAGTTCATCATGAACTCCCCAAGACTTTTCTAAGCAAAGATCTACCCACCAAATTTATGTGGGAAGATTTACACATTGAAAGGTTTCATCCCTGTTGAATGAGTCAATGCAGAGAAGCAGAAGACTTAATAAACATGACAAGATTTCCAACTTAAGTATGGCACAAATTAAATTCAGAGAGCAATTAGTATTAGCCAATTAGATGGTTAATGAAGGAAATAAGCACAGAGTTCAACGATTTTAAAGATGATGTGCTCTTAGAGAACTTACTTCAGCCTGGATGTACTGAACCTCTTTGACACGAAACTCTGCATTCTCATTCTTTTCCTCATTCTGAAGCATGTCACGAACCTGATGCGCCCAATTGTCCTTCAGATTTTGATTCTTACTGAATGCAGTTAAGTCAATATCTCCATCAGGCAAATAAGTTTTGAGTGGTACTGAGCCAAAGGTGAATACCTGTATCGTAAACAATTATTAACACAACAATGTGGATGTACAAGTACAAGTAAACAGTTAAAATTATGCTGTTGCTCTTCTGGATGATACAAACAAAGTCAAGATACCAAACAACCTCCACACTAAAAAAGGCATGATACAAGGTTATTCACTACCTACGAGAGTATAATTTCACAACCAAAACCACTATTTAATTTCCCCACTACAAACACATCAAATACACCCTCCTTGCCACAAATTAGCATTTCTAACTGAGTGCCACGAGGTCGAAAGTCTTGTTAACAGTATAAAAGAGTTAATATGTTCTAACAACCTTAATAAACAATATCACGATAAGACAAAACAACCTTCAATAAGTATAAACTATAGCATAACAACCTTCAATAATTATAGTATTATAGCACATTTGTTTGTTTAATCAAAACATGTGAAAACACCTTAAAATGTTTTAATGGTTTCTTCATGAGCAAAAAAGTGTATCTTTTGAAGACGTTATCTCAAAGACACATTCTCATCCAAAGGATACAAACATATAGCGTTGGCCTTTTTCTATTCAGGCTTAGATAAAAACAACCCACATCATGATTGATCACAACAACCTTCAACAATTAGAATATTGCAGCATAGTTAACTTACTACTCAGAAAGTTCTAAAAGCAAGATATAATTCACAGTCTCCAAATAAAATTCACCCACCTGGCAAGGGAAGCATTTCATGATCAACCGCTGCACATAGTCTGCAACGGCATTCCTACGGTCCTCAGAGGGTGGATTAGGCTGAATGCAGGCAATGAGCTCCGCAGTCCTCTCCTCAGCCTTCAGCCACCGCTCCGAGTCAAGCGTCCGTATCACCGAGGCAGCCTCATTGGGCAACAAGCCATTAGGCAATAGCCCACTTTGTGGCTGTGCCCAGCCCTCATGTTCTCCCATGCAAGCCTATGCTGTCACCAAGCAAAAACCCTACCAACCCCGACCCAAAAACAACCACCAACCACCACCACAGCTTCCTCCAAATAAACTTCCACAAAACAGATATTCAAACTAACAAAAAGTAACACTTAAGCAATATGCAGCTCTAGCTATTATCTCACTTGCTTTCCCTCAAACACTTCAAGTGCACAATTTTTTTCCCCAAAACAAACCAAGTTAAGCACTCTATTCCCTCTGCAGTTCAAAAAATAAAATAAAAATCAGCTTAACCAAATCTGGGTATTTTCCAAAATTCAAAACAAACACATAGAATCCCCAACAATTTCAAAGTGCCCCAACCTACTACCCTAACGAATCCTAAAAAGTGCACACACAAAAAATGAAACCCAGATTTTGCAATAAAACCCAATGAATCAAAACCAATACATAGATTGAAAAAAAATGTTAACTTTAATTTATTTTAATAAGAGGAAAAGTTCAGATGATCAAAACCCTAATTAATGGACGGAGGCGAATCTCGTCGCAAGTTGTGGGGGGGAGTGTTGAAATGCGCAGAAGAGAAGGTGGGGGCGATCAAATCCAAGGTGAAAGAGGAAGTGGGTTGCGATCAAAAAGGAGTCTTGGTGCAAGACAGAGAGAAAGGGTAAGAGGGAAAGAAAAGAACGAAGGGTGTGGTTGTGTGCTTCGTGTGGAAGGGAAATGAAGGTAAAATATATGAAATGAAAGATATTAGGGATTGAAAAAAGGAAGAAGGAGGAGAGAGAGAGAGAGACAGAGAGAGATTAGCTAGGGAAAAAAGGGGTGCGGCGTACAATAGAAATGAGTGTGTTGCGTGTCTCTGTTAATGTTTTGTGTTTTGTGTGCATTTGAGGAGTTTTTGTTTATTCTTTTATATTATATATATATATATATATGATGTTTTCTTCCATATCTAAGCTTCCATAAAAGTATCGATACTTTCTTATATTTAAATAATTGTGATTCAATCATAAATTTAAAATAATAAATAATTTAAATTAATGGGACATATCTCAAAATCTTGTATGTTGTGATATTGATATTCTTAAATTTTATGGGATATCGGAGTAAACTTATATATGTACACACACACGATTGTATTTGGGATAAGAGAGAGTAACAGAAATAAGAACAAAGAGGGAGAAATTTGTTTTGTCCCCTTTAGTTTAGCTTAAAAGATGTACAAATGACAGAAAATACAAAAATATTTTATCATCCTTGTGTCGTTGTTTATTGTCATATCTCTGATATCAAACTCAAATCGAATCGAGTTAGTTGAGGGTATTAGTAACATAACCCAAACGTGGATGATTCAATACATAACCCACTCCTTTTATATTATTGTCTAATCAGATATTGTCACATTATCATATATAATTGACTATCACATTTATTACTTAAAAATCATCCAAATGAAATAAATTAACTTAACAATTAAGTAATGATCTTGCATCAAAATTACACTCAAATTTTATTAGTAAATTTAATCCGATAAAAATGGTAAGACAATAATTATTTAAGACAATTTTAATGCAATTTTATTTATAAAGACGTGGGATTTCACTATAATTAAACTCATGGTAGAATTTACATCTTTTCCAAGTTTCCAAAAATTGTCGCTATAACATTACTTATGCCTAAATACGAAGGCTGATAATAATCTTAATAGAATCTTTGGAAGATAGGGAAAGGAAAATAAAGAAATGCAGAAAAAGAGAAAGGAAAAATTAAAATGAAAAGAATTGTGTAATAAAAGAATAATCTTCATGGACCATCTGAAGTGGAAAATTCTTTAAAGTGAAATTGTGAGAATATATGTATATATACACACACACACATATATATATATTCTTAGATCATTTAACGAGACTCACATATTATGGATTTTATATTATTAGTCTAATGATCTGTGTTCTTTTACCTTTTTAATTTTGAAGGATTTCCGTTTTAGATGATTTAAATCCGACACGCATGCATTAGAGAGGTAAGATAATTTTATATGGTTATTTAAATCATTTAATGTGATTTTAAGAAACTGTCATACTATGTTTTTAATTATGTTTTTAAAAATTAAGCCTGTGCAATTATTTCTAACGAGACACGACAGTTTCTTATGTTTTTATTAGATACAATCCTGTGCGTGGAAATTGATTTTCATATAATAATTGAATAATTGAATAAATATGTAGATTGCATAATTTATCTTTTTTCTTTTTAATGGGCCTTGTTGTAAACTCAAACAATTGTAGTGGATAACTGATCTGAAGGCCTATTTGAAAAGTCCAGCCCACCTTTCTCTAAATTTTTAATTCCTTTTATTTTGGACTCAGCCCATTTGACCAAAAGAGAGCCCAGCCGACCTTTTGAAAAGACCTGCCTTCAGCCACAAAAGGGAAAAATGATATGCTCTAAAGTGAGATTCTTTACTTTACTCACTTTAGAGCAAAAAGTGATTGATGTCATCATTTGATCATTAAAGTGAAAATGAATTTTACTTTCATTTTAAAGATCTAAGGATATAATTCATCACTTTATCCTCTAAAGTGAAATATCTCACTTTAAAAGATTATTGCTCAGTCTAATTAATGGTAGAGATCACATTGTCTTTAATTAAGATGATTTATTGTGATCACCACAAAATAAAAAGAAAAAAATGTATAGGCTTTTTGCGTAGAATGTGAATTTAGTTATGTAAGCGTAGAATCGACCTTTTGCCCTTATTAATAGCACGGATTCATTCTCAATTAGCATAACATTTCATACTTAATGTAATTGAAATTCACATTTATTTTTAAATACATTAATAGTATGTGAATTTAGTTGTCTATACACTATCTAGAAATAACATCCTTTTCACAATTAATAACAGTCACTTGGTACATTCTATGATTATGATCCCTTTGCTAAGTAGATCTTATCATTTCATTTTAGTTCCACTTCCTACAGTGGAATTCTTCTGATAGTGTAATCAACCTTTATGATCATTGATATATATATATATATATATATATATATATATATATATATATTCCAAAAGTCTGTAAATAGCACATTACACCTGAGTTAACTAATGGTTCCATGCTATCAAGGATTGAAAAGAAAAATTCAGTTGAAAGAAATTTCAGTCAATGTATACATTTTATTCACAATTTCAGTCAAAGATTTGGTGATTGATACAGATACAAACGTTTAGCATTGTGCTGTATGGATGAAATGGTTTTCTATGCTTATGAAACTCATGATATAATTTGATCATGATATGAAAAGGAAGCAGGAACTTTGCAACCGGGCAAATGATATTTGTACACACTTATTTAGCGTGTCATCGGCACTGAAGACTTTGCATGTAAATAAAGAGGATTTCACGTTAATAAGTGAGAAATCAGGGGAATTGAAAGTCTGTAAGTGATTGTGTTGTCGATTGCAGTCCCCCGATTCACCCACTCATCAAAATGAAATCTCTACTATTTACATGCGAAGTCCTCAGCATTGATAGACACACTCATGCAACAAGAAGGCCTTAGACATGTGATGTTATCTCCTTTGTCATCACACCACCATATCTCTCCAAGTTGTGCTCATGGCTCCAAGAGTGAGGAGACGGCGCAGCCAGCAGCGGCCACAGTTCATCGATCCTCGGCTTCCTTTCTTGGAGGGCGGCGACCTTTGAGTGTTGCCTCAGAACTACATTGACAGCCTTAAGGTAGTTGCTTGAGTCATGGTCCCTCAAAATTGCACCATTTGATCCATATGCCGTTGGATTGCTCAGTGTCTCAAGAGGGTGTGGTTGGTTGAGGAATGCTTTGAGAACACTTGGAGAGTATCCACATTTGGTGTTGTCTAGTGCATAGAAGGCGCTTCCTGATGGGAGCAAAGGGTGTGGAGGAGATGTTTTCTCATCTGGTTGGAGAATCAATACTTTACCTAGTGGTGAATACAATAGCTTCTGCAAAAGAACCCAACTAGTTAAGAAAACTAGGGTTTGTCCGGTTTCTCCTTTCATTTCTTATTTTCAATTTGTTTTTTTGTTTTTTTAAAGACTTTCTCAAGAAAATAGAGAAAATAAGAACTATTCTCCTAGTATTTTCTATTTTCTGTTTTATAGGATTCATGAATCGAGTAAACGTGAAGATAAGTGATAATTGTTAAATAATTTCACTTAAATTCCCTAGTGTCTAACACATAGTTTTCCCATATCTTCAAATAAGTTGATTCACCGATCGTGTACATGAATTCCCCGCACGCACATGAATCCCTAATGTCTATTTGGATGTCAAAAATCTAAGAGTAAATAAACAATTTGGTCCTAACATTTTCATTTTGACATCAATTTAGTTTTTTAAAAAAGTTGACATCAATTTTGAAGAAAATTTCAGGATGAAATTGGTGTCAAAATTGAGATATTATGACCAAATTGGTTATTTAATCGAAATCCAATGCCCAGATAATATAAAAATATGCAATATGAACATGCTAGCCAAATGATATGTGAATATGTGGCATGACTCATGAGTGTTATAAAAAATGAAAGAAAAAAAAACTGATAGAATGATGATGCTTACTTTTTTCATGAGACAAGGATGTGACCTAAATGAACCATTTAATCTCTTCAGGACAACAGCTACATGGTTAGGATAATCGCAAGAGAATGCCCTTGGAACAATATCTCTATGCATCACCACACAATGAATGCTCCTCTCATCCATGCCTAATTCATCAAGCATCTTTTGTCCTCCACAAAACACAAATGGTGAACCAAAAGTCACCACTGGCCTAAGATTTGAGGGAGACACAACTTTCCTAGTGAGTAGCATCAGATGGACCAAGAGGGAGAGGCTACCCCCAAGGGAATGGCCAGTGAATTGAAGCTTGGCGCGATCGCCGTGTCGATTCAAGTGTTCCATGATTTCTGGCATGAATTGCTCATATATTCCCTTAGCAGCTTCATAGATTCCTCTGTGAACAAGCACATCTTTGTCCTGTTAAGGGAATAGGTTCAGTACTTGTGGAACTTTTCTTACAATGTCTTTAACATTTGAAACTAGTACATGCACACTAACACACCGTTTGGTAAGAGGGACAAAACACAGAGACAGAGATGAGGGGACACAAAATTCATGTATGTTCTATACCTCACTAAAGTTGGTACATCGGTGGCACAAAATTTTAGTTTGGCAGGACATGGAATTGGGTTGGTAGGACATAAATTTTTTCTATCTCTATCCTTGTGTCATTTCCCTCCTACCAAACGCTATCTAAACGAAGGTTTATCCTTAAAATAACAAGCAAGGTTGTGTAAAGGGTAGGACCAAGTCAGGTCTGGACAGGGTATGTGGGCAGCATTACTCTTGCAAGCTGAGAGGCTGTTTTCAAAATTTGAACCTGTGACCTCTAAGTCACAGGACTGTACCTTACCATTATGCCGACGTTCACCCTCAACAAGCAATGTTATACAACTAGATAAAAAAAAAATCACTAGAATTTTTTTATAGAAAATAAGGGTAATTGTTAGATGAGAAAAAACTGTTATTACATATTTAACTTTTGGTAAATCAGTTGGTGCAAAAATTCTCAAGCATATTTCTAACATAAGAGTGATTCTTACCTCAAATTTGGTAGGCTCAAAGAAGAGATTTGCCTGCCAAGATGCTAGGGAATCTGATCCCTACAATATAAAACAAAATGCAAATCAAACTTCAGTAAGATGGTAAAAGACACAATATACACTTACACATGCAGCATTATGGCAACAGAACATTCTGTTGTTATACCTGAATGACAAAGCATCTAGTGTATGTGGCAGAATCATCACAAGCAAACCATTCGCAAGGCGAGGAACGAGGCGACCGGAGGCCCTTCGCCGCTTCCTGCTTCTCCTTCTCACCTGCCGCCACCACAGCAGTCATCGTCGATGCTGCAACATAAGCTGCAACCTCAGACTTGTAAATTTCTGAGTCCTCTCTTCCATTGAAATCCTCATTGGCAGTCAATTTTTTTGAATTGGAAGCAAGGGACAGAAGGTTCCTGGCTCTTGCATGGACATGAGATGCTGCTGAGGCAGCAATATCATAAGCAATCTTGATTTGATGCTTTTGCTCATTATTCTCTTCATCGTCACCTTTTTCTAAGCCATCTTGAGAAGCTATTGAATCGTCATCTATAGGCACATGAGTGAAATCATGATCAAGTTTTGCTCTTATGTTAGCCACCTCAGATTTCTTCTCCAAAGAGGATGTCACAAATTTAAGGCCATAGTATCTCCTCAAGTCCTTAGCCTGCAAAATTTAAGTCAACCGATGTTTAACGAAATATTTGATGTCAAAATTCAAAGTATTAGGACTAAACAGATGTCAAATTTTTTTTGCAGATTCAAATTGATGTCGAAATTCAAAGTGTTAGAACTAAGTAGTTGACGAAATTATCCAAACCATGTGTGCTTTACCTTGATTTGTGGAATCACATAAGCCATGTTGCTAAGAAAAGCCAGCTGAGAGTATAGTTTGGTATCAGAAAATGGAACTTGAACAAGAAACTTTGAGAATGAGTCACTATCATATGTCACTTGTTGCACAATACCTTGCTCCTTTTCTTCTTCTTCTTCTTCTTCATCTTCATAACACACCACACAACCATTCTCATCTTCATCATCATCACAATCACATTCATCACTCAAGTTTTGATTGCACATTGTACCTAATTGCTTTTTGCTCCTCCAATGTCTCTTGACTTCCATCAATCTCTCCACCCAATTGGCCCTATTTGCTAACCCTTCCTCTTCTTCTTGATCACTTCTTTCAACCATGTTCTCCTTAATGCTGTTGTTGTCCTTGCTTGTTTCTTTGTCAAATAAGAATGAACCAAGTGAAGTTGGAAGAATGGAACCTGAGATTTGGAAAGGGAAAACTATTCTCCCCATTGATTTGCTTGTCTTAAGCATTGGCTTCACTGCATTGGCTTGGATGGTGTTGATGGAGTAACACAAGTGATTTTCAGAACAAGATCTTCTCATTTTGGAATGCTTGCTTTGTTCTTTGCTTGAATTTGAGTTTCTAAGCCCATTTTGGTCTTTTGTAATGTCCATTGCTGCAGATGTTGGAATTCCAAATGTAGTGTAGGCCATGAATTTCGCAGCTTCTATGTGTAAGGCTACAGAGATCCTTCACTGCACCTGAGATAGATATATATATATATATATATATATATGTAACAAAACAAATTGAACATAATATAAGGCCTTACGTGGATATTGAAGTTATAAGAAGAGCAATGTTAAGAAAATATTATGAGAATTTTTAACAGAAATCATAGTGGTTATGAGATGAAATGAAATTGTATGTCTAACTTATTTATTCTAGAGTTATTAAGCATGTCACGACATTCTAATGAAAATAATGTTAATGTTGACTCGAGCCTACTGTGAATCCCACACATGACAATTTATCAACTAATAGTTTTTATATTATCTATATATAGTTCATCTGTATTTTACAACTAGACTTTTAAAATGTGCAAATTGACTTTTCATATTTTATAACAGTATATAAATTATTAAATTATCCTTATCTTCAAGAAGAGGGAGACATGGAGAAAAAGTAGATGAGAATAATTTAGTTATTTAAGAGTTAATTATCCCTGCTGGTATGTATGTTAATGTCTCTTGTAACTAACGAGAACTTGCCTAAAGATGCTTTAAAACATTTGGTAATTAAATTGGTTTACCAATCAATGCAAGTAACTCCTACTAAATCAAGGGTAAAGACAAAAACATGGTTATGTTGTGTGCGTCACTGCCAAATCCAAAGACATAGTAATGTTCGAGTCAGTGTTTAGAGGAGAACATCAACGATTATAACCATTTCGTGGGACATTAACATTACATTTGAGTGGCCACAAGGGCAAAGACATTATACCATAAGAGTCTAGAGATATTGTCTTAGCTAAATTCGATAAACAAGTTTCGATAGAAACTAGGAGTATCTTGAACTATTCCATGCAGAATTTGATGTCAAAATATAGTGTGCAGTAGAATTTGGAGACAATTATTAGTGTATACATTGTATAGCATGGTAGTTTAATTATGTTAACTTCAATTAGTTAGAGTTAGCTGTTCTACCTAACTATTTAGATCATTTAGACACAGCTCAAGTAGTGGGGATTAAATTCAATAAGACTGTAGATCCAAATCAAATAAATTGAATTGGTTTTAATCGGTTCGAATAATATTGGTTCATTTTTAAGGTAGAACCAAATCCAACCAATTATTGGTTGGATTTTGAATTTATAATTTCTCAACCCGATTGCATAAACATTCAACTTAATCGCTCAATTAATTATTATTTTTAAAATTTATTTTTTAATCTTTTAGAGCTTTACACTTAAGTTTCTATTGATAAAGTCTCTTTTTATCTTCTTTATTTATATTTTTATTTGTTTGATAATTTATCTATTCACACTATTATTATAACTAATATTTACACTATAAAAACTTATTAAAACTATAATTCTTTTTTTTTTTTTTCAACCCGGTGACCTGAGTCAAGCCAATCTAATCTTGATCGGATTGGGTTGGTTCAAAATTGTTGAAAAAAATTGTAAGACTAAACCAATTAAATTTGATCGGATTTATTTTTTTACTCAAACCCGAACCAAGCCATCTTGTTTACACATTTATCAGGTACATACCTAAATGATCTAATCAGTTTGTTAGGGAAACTAACTCTAACTAAATGAAGTTAACAAAATTAAACTACTTGCTATACAAAGTATATACTAATAACAGTTATTAATTAATCAATGAAAATAAATACAAAATATGTTGTAAACAGCAAAAGTCACACACTTGTTCTCTTATATTTAAGTTAGTTCAATTTGGTCTTTTATGTTTTAAATTGGTATTAATTTGGTCATTTTAAAGTAAAACTAACATACAATGTTAAAGTGACACAATTCGCATCAAATTCACATGTGTGCTACGTCAACATCGTCTACATCGATATTTTGATAGTTTTTTGTACCGGCCAAATTGATACTAATTTAAAAGACAAAAATTGAAAAAATACATAAAGATAACAGACAACAAAATCTATTTGCTAAAAAACTAATACAAAACTTTAGCCACATACATAAAAATAGTATAAAGTGCTTAAGGGGATGGAGCATATATATTAGAATAGAAGGTTAAATATGATTTTAGTTAATATAAAATAAAAAAAATTTGTGTTTGGTTGTGAAAATTTTTTTTATTAGGAATTAGTTCCTAAATTTTTTGTTATTAGATTTTAGTCCTTGCTGTTAGAAAGAGATGTTAAGTGCTGACGTGGCCGTTAAATATAACACGTGGCACATTTAACGGTTACATCAGCACTTAACGTCTTCTGACAGGCACTAAAACCTACCAATTTTTTTTTCAAGGACTAATTCTTAACAAAAAAAAATTTCAATGACCAAATACAAAATTTTTAATTTTACAAGAGATTAAAAACATATTTAACCCTACAATTAAAATATATATGTTTTGTCACATATATTCCTTTTGTAAGAAAATGAAAAGTTGCTGTTGATTCCAATGAACAGCTCCTTGGACAGCTAGGTAAGAATTTAGATGCCATGATTAGACGCTAATATAATTTTATGACCAAAAAGACACCATATTTTGGAAGAAATAACTTTTTCTCCAAGTTTAGGCATATTTGTTTATACATTGTTCTCAACGCCTGCTAATTTCCTGGTTGTTAGGAATATATATTCACTTATGGATATGTTGAATGTACGTACAAAATTTAGTACAAGTAACATGTACGTATACTTCATAATCAGAAGGTTCTTAAAAGAATGAGAAAAAGTTCCAAAACAAACATAAAGAAAACTGCTTTTTGGATGGCGCACGTTTTTGCTTGTTAGAATAATCTCATATTTGATACTTAATAAGAAAATATTCCTTTTTTTTCTTATTGTATGTTGTAAGTATTATGTCTTAAATAACTTTTTTTTTAATCATAGATAGTGGGGTTGATCTTTAGAAAAATCAAATACAACTCCTTTAATTTACTATTTAGTATAAGATTAAAGAAGATGTCACTTGAGTTACTAGCTATCGGGCATATCTTAAATAGCTTTTTAGGAGTAGTTTTCATGTTTTATTATTTTTTATATTTATTTTCTTATTTAATTAAGTCTAGTTTAGTACTAATATAAATAAGGGATAACTTTGTACTGTATATAACATCAATGTATTTATAAATAGCACTCATAATATTTATTCTCTCTTCTATCTTTTTAGGGCCTAGTTTTCAGGTCGAGTTGACACAGGGTTAAAGACAAAACAAATTCAAATCAGTCGATTTTGATTGGTCTATTTTAGTTTGTGTTTAGGGAGATTTTTGTGAGTAAACATGATCAAAATTGAGTTGATTTGTAAAGGGTCATCGAGTCATCTGATGATTATTATTATTATTATTATTATTATTATTATTATTATTATTATTATTTTATTTAAGTCAATTAATAAATTACAAATTTTAATTCTCCTAATTTGTTTTAACTTCGTATAAAAATCTCTTCTCAATAGCATTAATATATTGAAAAAGAATGTTAGTTTGAGTTGATCATGTTGAGTATCAAGTTAGCCAATTCAAAATTCCTCAAATTCGATCGATGACCTAAAATAACCCAAACCAATTTAATTAATTTGATTCATATTGGTCAGATTAGTTGGGTTGACCCAATTAAAACGTTTACACCCCTACTTCTTTCGTGCACAATTGATCTCTATAATCTCAACAATGCCTAAGTCAAAATTGTTCTATAAAAATAAAGATTAATTAATTGAACCTATACATATTTGCAGTCATTTCACTTAAAAATTGATTCAGTAGTAAAAAGAAAAATATAGAATGAAATAATATTGCAAAAAAAAGATGTTTATATATATATATATATATATATATATATAATTTGTCTGTATATTTTTTACATATTATGATTTGGATTTTAGGATTTTCCTGTCTATTTCAGACAACTTGTAATAATTGAAAAATATAAAATAAGTTAACATCATCACTACTCAAATAAGAAATAAGCAATATTGTAGTTTATCTTTCTTTTTTTTTCGGATTATCTTGTAGTTTATCTAAAGTTAACTAGAATTTTTTGTAGTATAAGAATTATAGCTTATGATCAACAATACGACCTATGTTATTATATGGAAGGTGGAATTAGATCCTCAATAGCATGACCAACTTGCAACCACTCATTTCATAAGTCACATAAACTATTTTTGCTTTAGAATAATTATCAAGAAAAAGGAATTTGCTCCTTTAGAAAATTCAATTGAAATGAAATCACTTTCACTAAAATACAAAAGCAACAAACAATTTTCACATGCATATGAACCCAAAAACATAAATAGAATTCTAAATACAAGACAAAAAGGATATCTATACTTATGAATAGAATAAAATCATTATCAAATTAAAAGAGGAACCACTAAAAAAAAATAGATACGGAAAATTTTCCATCACTAATTAACAAAAATACATTGCCAAGAAATTTAGCAACGGAATTTATAACGGATCTTAGGATTTTGAAAAAACCTTGATGGCTAATCACTCAGAGACAAAAATTATATTCTGTAACTAACTAGCCACGAAATTTTTTAGTGACAAACAAAAAAAAGTTCTGTAGCCAGCAACAAGCCAATATCCATATTTGAAATATGTTTGCAACGGAACAATTCCGTTGCTATCCGCGTGTATTTTACTAGTGAGCTAGTGGATTGTGCTAAGTGAGGGATAATACATATCTAAGCTTTTGACAACCAGATTTCAATGTTTGAGAGAGACTTGTTCCATGGCTAAACATTTCAAAGGGCATGAATCAAAAAGGCAAAGCCACACCAATGGAGAAGAAACATTCAAACAATATTAAAAATAATAAATAAAGAATATGGAAACGTGTGTATACCAGAGCAAGAGGATAGGATCAGCATTCAGCAATTGGAAGCATATAGAGGAGCTTTTCCAAAGAAGATAATGCTGAGAAAAAACAATAACATTGATCAAGCTCCAACAATGGTGGCCATAAACTCTTCTTACCTAGAAATGAACAAATACAACTTTATATACCAATATATAAATTAAGATGTATATCATTTATCAATGTGGGTGGGAATCTTGCATTATATATGAGAAATTCTCTTTTAATATACTTGCATAATTGGTTACCTTCAGATTTAGATGAAACATAATAGTATATGAACCAATCTATTTTTAGTGAATTGAGCCTTCCTTTTAATTTGAATCCTTTTTCTTTCAGTTTTTCTCTCACAAGACTCTACTAAGGTGGATATTAATTGAAGGGGTTGGAAATTTCAATTGTACAAGAAAGGGAACAGGATAATTAATCTACCAAAATACCCTCTATCTTTTTCTCTAGAGTATTGGTTGATGTGATATCCAACATGCAGTGTAAAGTGGAGCGGGAGAAATTAAAAAATTCTTTTACGTACGTGGAACATTATGTTAAATATGTTATTAATGACACACAAATTAACATTTCGATTTTAAGTGTGATTCCTTTAAGATATATAAAAGTTGAAATATTATTCTTTATGTAGGTAAAAGTATATTTAGCATGATGTTATATGACCACAAAGTTCTAGCATTAAGAGTTTAGGGATATATCGTTATTATTCTGAATAAAAATTTCCATTAAATTCCATTTTATGTCTAATTTCTTTATCTCGTGAATAATGGCGGCTCTTGCTTTTTTAAGTGATTGGTAGCTTTCAAATACAAATGACGTAAATCGAGAATATGCCAAATAAAACTGCAAAACAACTAATTCAAGCTCATAAATACTCAATGGACTTTGAATTAAAGGCCTCAATTTCTTAGAAGACATGGCAAGGGCATTTTCGTCATATGCGGAGAATGATGGAACACAATAATAATCACAACTCAACATTGTCCATTGTTGTTGGTTCAATGCAACGACTAGTTGTTGTTTGTTCTAATTGCACCGAAACATTGAATATTCAATTTCTTTGTGAGATTCAATTCTCATTTTTGTTCATGTTTAGTTTTTAATAAAATTGCAGGAGATATTGTTGTCACAATTTCAACGATATAATGTTAAATGTTATTTTCTCTCTTAACAAGTGCGTTTACATTATAGGGGAGCAACTTGGTTAAAACTCTCCAATAGTTTGTTGATATTGTTTGCTTTCTTTCTGGGCATGATTTAGAGAAATTATTGTGTGAGTATAAATTTAACATATTATTATTGGGCACACATGATAAAAGTGGAGTATACCAACTTTATCAATGTGCCCCCATCAAGTATTTTTAGATCTCACTAAGTGAGACTTGTATTTTTTGTAAACGTAGATAGTGTGGTTGGTCAAACACATTATACATCGTTTGAAGGAGGAATTAAACACTATTCTTTGAACTTTACCCCTTGACAAAAAACCAAGGGATATGTCACTTAAACTACCAGTTCTCAGTGGACCCACTTTTATTGTGTATATCTAATAATGATGTGTTAGACTTGTATCAACCTAATAATTTCTTTGTGATTTATTGATTTTTTTTCTTTATTTTACTCTTTTTTATGGTTGGGCTTCTGATGGGCCAATGTTGTTGGAAATAATTGGACTGATTTAGGGCCTATAAGAGGCCCATATTTTAGGCCTGACCTAGTTTTTTAATTAGAAAAAGGAAAAAGTCTTTGTTAAAAAAAGTGAATTAAGCACTTGCCAACCCTTCCCCCCCCCCCCNAATATAAATCATAGGCAGTAAAAAGAAATAGATGTTTATCTTACGTTTTATTATATAATTTAGACAAATAATTTCTGACAAATTTTTTGGACAAAGAACACTTTCCATATTATAATATAACGTCTTAGGGCATATCAAATTTTTGTTTTTTTTTGTTTTTTTATCACCAAAACTCATCCTACCTTCAAAGTCAAACTTAACCGTCCAAAGTATCCAACAAAACAAATAGATAAGGTTAAAGAGTATACATAGTGAAGTTGATGCCTCTTCTCCAAATAGCAAAACTACTATAACTTCTTTCTCAATGGAAAAGCATATACTATACACCAAGTGGGAAATTAATTACATCGTCACGCCAGAAACATGGTACTAATAATATCATATTGCAAAGAAAGATCACAATGCAAACAGGCCTTTTGGTATATTACAAAATCTGAAGAAATCTTCCCACATATAGAAAGAAAAGAAAAGAAAAGGGTTGAAATTAAAGTTGTGGAGAGGAAACAAAAGGATTTGGATAATGTTGTTTTTTTTTTCTTTTCTTTTGTTTTTTCATTTTTAATTTGATCACCGGCCTCTTTTCTACATCATTGACTGAATTACATCACATTATCTCCCTATTGTTTTTGGCCCTTTTAAAATCATGGTCAATTATGATAGTTTTTTTGCTTTTAGCCTATATATTCGATTCATCAATTCTATCTCTATGTATGTGCCCCTAATGGAAGCAAATTCACACACTTTGTTTATGATTTTTTTTTTCAAAAAAAAGCAAAAAAAAAAGTATGATTAATTGATTAAGAAATGTAGTACACTCATTGCTTACTATATTCATAACTTTACCTTTTGAGTTACATAAAAAATTATGAAAAATGCTAGAGTCAAGAGTTTTTGCTAGAATTTAGTTATAAAAAATAATGCGACATGGTTATTAATATTTAGATGAATATACCACTTTATCTTGTCCAAAAATTACCATAAATATTTCTGATGATATTTTTTCTCCCATGTATGACATTGCTAAGAAATTATATATGAATGTGTGTCTATGGTTGGTGTTATATCACCAATATTGCATCCTATAACAGGCCATGGTATGGCAATTTAGGACCACAAGAGGTCCAATTATATCCATCCACTTTTGGAAATTTTATAAATTTTGGTTTTTCTTCTCTTAAATCAAAGTTCAACCTGTGTTATATATACTCTAAAGATCCTAAATGGATAAGCTTAATTTGTAGTGCGTATATAATATATATTAATTTATCTTTAGTCAAATACTCAGGTCTGCTAAGTAATAACTTTTTCCTGTTGACTGATATTTCTTGATAGAGACTAACAATATTTCTCTCTAATAGAACCTACTTTAGGATATATAAATATCTAGAGAAAAGCTTTGATGAATCTGAAATGATGATGCACCCTTTAAGGTATAGTTACGTTATTTGGTTGAAAAGAAAAAGAAAGTTTCATATTGCAATTGACGGAAAAAGGAAAGAAAAAAAAACTTTAGGAATCCCTAGAAGAAATATTTTACCCTTCGATAGCTAAGTATTATGCAATCCAAAAATGTTCAAAAAGAAGAGCCAAAATTTTCATGTGAGCTATCATGAGATCTCTCGCTATATAATTGACTCTGCAAGATTTTGCAAAATGAACCTGTCACAAAACAACACATATTTGAGAACTTGTGATATATTATGATGCGACCCTTTTTCTTTTGTTACGTGTAATTCAATGATGCCCTTGAAGTGGCTTTATTGTAACATAGACATTGGTTCAATTTTTATGTGCAACTAAAAAGCACAACACGGGATTATATGTGGTCCAACAATTTTGTTGCAGTTAGGATAAGGTCTTAATTACCAGTCACCATAAACTTTTTTTTTCAGTATTATTATTTTTAGTTTAATTTTTATGCATTAATTTTATAAATGTGTATTTACACTAGCATTCAATTAAGGGTTAGTTCAAGTAAACAATTTATTTAAATTTTTTATGTAAAAATAATTTATGAATAAATTATTTTGTATTTCAATAAACAATAAAAAAATTTATTTTGAGTGTTTTAAAAAGTATGCGCTTTTTGATAAGATATATTTTAACAATTTAAAAAGCATTAAAATTAAAGTTTTGAGAAATAATAAGTTGTAAAGTCAAACAAGACAAGATTTTAAAATATAATTTTTTAACTTCTAAAATGTTAAAAAAGAAATTCATAATTTGTATTGTTCAAATGAATCATAAATCCTCTTATTTACATAGCTTTGATAGTATTAAATGCGAAAACCAAACATATTTATTGATGTAACTAAATTTAATTAGATGATAATATAAAAATAATAGATAGAAAGTAATTTTTATTTATTTCTCCTTGCAAATGGGGCTACTAAAAGTTTGTGGAAAAAATTATTGGTGCCCTTTCTTTTCCACTCATCTTCCCCCTCCCCCCCTCTAATAGGTCTATGGCAAAAAAAAAGAGCTTTTATTGGCTCACACCACAAAATTAAACTGCATTTAAATTTGCCTAGGATAGAACAAAGTTTGATGTTAATCCGAATAAGGTTGATTGGGAATTTGACAAAGCACACGGATTTTAATTTTTCTAGTACCACTCACATGCATGAGTTTTGGCTGCATGCATGTGCTATCCCTTTCTTTCTTTTTCTTATGTACTCTCTAGCTCTATGATCTAGACAAATTATTATGCTAATTAATTAAAACTCTTTAAAAATAAATTCCAAGTGTGAATCTAATTAAATCCTTGAGTCAAGTTCCAGTAGTTGGTTGGTGTAACATCGAAATTAATATCCCCACACGTATAGGTAGGGATCCAGGGTTAAAGGTTTGAGGGAATCGAAAGAATAAATTTAATTTGAAGCATTTTTGGGGCACATGTTCCCTTTTTAAAAAAACAACAAAAAAATTTATATCCTTAAAGTGATATTTAATGAATAAAAATCTTAGCTAATAATTTATTTTTTCAATAAAAGTCCATCAAATTAATAAAAAGAAAAATAACACTAGACAACGAATATTCTTTTTTATAGATAATTTTATTTGTATGGACATAATTAGGATTCAAAATGTATACACGTATTGTTAATCATGCATGAGTCAGTTATATTATCTCTGTGTTCCCACATGTCTGATAGAGAAAATATTTAAAAAAATAATATTTTATCTCTAAAATAAATAAATAAATAAATAAAATATTCACTTTTAATTCAATTTTTTTGGCGAGACCTTTTAATTCAATAACGATACAGAGTTAATTATAATATACACATATAATTTTAATTCAAAAAAATCATTTAGAAATGACTGTATTCTTATTTATTTATTTATTTATGTCAAAGATAAACTTATAGTATCTAATTATTTTCTCCACTGAAAAAAGTTAGGTTCTCTCGAAGAGTCTAAGGAAAATGACATAAGCTTATAAAAGGCATGAAATAGTGTCTTTGCTTGGAAATAAAAGCAACACAGTTTCTTTGGACCTAAACCTACTTCTAGAATGCACTTATTAGTTTTGATATGTGATTGGGCTGAAATAGTCTTCCGCTTATAGGTTTTGGTCCAATGACATAATAATATCTGGTCGAGATGCAAGTATTTCGTGTCTATAAATTTTTATAATTTATGGGTAGCAGTTTTCATCAGAGGTTAATAATCGTTGTAGTGGTAAATTATACAGCTTCTCATTTTAAATTTTATATTTGAATTTAAAAGAAGATGTTTATAAATTAATTTATTTAAAAAGGTTAAATTTTTTAAAAACAAATTGTGACCAAATTAAGGAAACCGTTAAAGTGTTGTAATCTCTTAATGAGTAGCATACATAATAAAGGTATAAAGGTCTGATGCTATAAGTCTATAGCCATTATTATTTATTTTGTCGCATAAAAAAGGAACACTAGACTTTGTCCAATTGCTTTGAACCAGCTGGTAGACCTTGTACATATATGAAAGTGTCTTATATGAAGGTATATAGATAGCAATTATGCCATATCTCATCTTTAAGTCTTTGTTTGGAACACTTGAAAGTGTTTGATTGGATTTCTTCACAGTGTTAGAGGGGCATGCAGAAGATATTAGCTAAAGAGGTCACAAGTTACAAGTGACAACATTAATTCTCGTTATGTATCTTTTCATGATGAATATCATTAATTGAGTGAAATCATATATGGTTTCAAACACGTACCTATCAACGTGGTTAACTTACTATTTAGATGAATTACGAATCATTAAATGTTTATATATAAGGCTAATTAAGTAACATTAGATGGTGTAATTTTAATTATTTGTAGACATTTCAATTTCATATATACAATGGGAGGACTCATTTTAAACAACACTTAAAAGTTAAAATGTCATTTAAAAGTAATAAGAACATATATAGTTTTATTTTTGTACTCATGAGTATCTAATAATTTTTTTTATAGCGCCGTAACGAATCCTCTTATATTTTCTATTAATATATTTAAGTCATGTAAACAAATTGTAAAAATTCTTAATAAGATAATTCTATTTATTATTTTATCTTTTTTTAATATCCTGTCCATTTTAAAATAACTTTTAAATCACGGATAACACACAAATTATAAAAATAAATGAATAAATGGTAATGGTAATTATACAAAATATGTCAATTAGACGAAACTATCATCGTCAATTTCAGTAATGTAATTAATACTCTATTCTATGTATTCATGTAATCACTAATAAACACAGTTAACTCAATGGTATTATTAGAAAACAAAAATATCACTATCTTGATGTCTAATATTGATAGATGTTTTAAAACTCTAAAATACCAAAAACTTGATAGGATTATGAAATAGAGGGAGTGTAATATAATAATGTGTGAAATAAAAATAAATAAAAAAATAAAAACAGAGAATGTTAATCGCACATGTCTGGGAAAGGTTTGGCCACATAATTAGGACAGCAATATTTAGCAACACTAATATTAAGCGTGAAATGGTGGCATATTAATCAAATTAAACTTTGCAGTTGAAAGTTGGAGTTGTGGGAAGGGTAGTTGGTAATGGGGTCATATTCATATACTCCCCAATTTGTCCTCTTTTGAGGTCTAAGCATGCGGTCTACAGAAGAAGAGATATCTCTAACCATGTTACCTGCATTGCTTTACTTTGTCTTTTATCCAAAAGAAAAATAAATAAATCACTTTATTTTAAGGGTACTTTGTTTTAGTTTATTTGACATTTTTTTTTACCCTTTTGGCTTTAAAAATTAATTTTCATATACTTGAATGAATTTTAAAAAATAATAATAATTTTAGAAGAAAAAAATTAATTTTATTTTTGCAGCAAAAGCTAAAAGGAATAATTAGTCAGACTAGTTTTTTCAGCTCTATATTGCAACGAAAATATTATGCCACAAAGTAATCCCAAAATTCAAAAAAATAAAAATAAAAATAAAAAATTCCAAACTGTGGCAGAATTTTTCTCCTGCAAATAGATTCCCGGAGGATAAAAAGATTTGCGGCGAAAATATTCTATCCCACAGTAATCCCATAATTATAGTTATAAAATACAATTTATTACAATTATTCAACCACATATTATCATTTGCTCATTTTCTTCAATCTCTGTAGTCCCCAACCCTGCCTGACACATCTTCTCCTGCCATCCCAGCTTTCTTAGTAACAGAGAAATATTATTTGTATACTTAAAAAATAGATATTTAATAATTATTTTAAAAAAAATAAATATTATAAAGTAAATAAACAAACATTGTCACAAATATTTTTGTGTACTAATGCACCAGTGAGTTTAATGTTATTACAAAATAAAAAAAAACATTGTCACTAAATATTTATGTGTGCTCGTGCACGCATTGTTTAACATTACTCGTTTTCTACTATGATTAATGTTTGTTTATTTGCTATGTAATGTTTGTTTTTTCTATTATGTAATGTTTGTTACTCTGTTGACTGTTAGGTAATTATTTTTAAGTTGTAAAAATAGTAGAGTTGGGCTGAATATTGGTGTCTTAAAAATTCTTTTTTAGTTTTTTTTTTCACGTTTCATTTGGGGGTTGACAGTATACTTGGGTAATTTTTTTTTTCTCTTAACAAACTTAGCTTGATGTAAACTTGTTGGTTGTTTGGTTTGTTTTGTCCTATATATGACATAATGGATTTTATGAATTTGTTTTCTCTAACAGTTGATAATTCGCTTTGTGAATTTACTAGTTGTTTGATTAATTTTTAATATTGCACTTAATTGTTTGAAATTGTTTGAGTTGTTCTTGGCATTATGATGTCTCATAATAGATGGAGAAAAATTGAAAGCAATTAGAGGGATTCTTGTGTTTCATTTTTTTTTTTCTCGCAAATTTCAAATTAATGAGAATATTCCGCTTCAAAATCTGCAACAAATTTGTAGTGAACATTCATTGGTCATCCAATTTATTTTATTATTTGAGTTTCACTTGGTTACTATCCAATATACAATTAAAGGTTAATCGCACAAATCACTATTGAGATTTAATAAAATTGCATTTCACCTTAGATTATGTATAAAATTGCTCTTCATCTTAGTTTTTTATTATAATTAGTCGTTAAATAATAATTTGTTAGGTTTCTGTTTTCATTTCATGTATTTTTTATTTTTAAAAGTTTATGAATGAAATAATGAAAATAATAAAATATTATTTATTATTTCAAGATTTTGTGAAGAAAATAATAAATACAAAAAATAAAAACAAAATATAAAATTTTATTATTTTCATTATTTTCAAGACTTAACAGAAACACAAAATAATAAATGAAAACATAAATTTAACGGATCATTGGTAATCAATTGCAAAAAAAAACTGTGGTAAAAGTGCAGTTTTGCACTTAGTTTGAGATAGAGTGCAATTTTGACAAATCTCAATGGTCATGTGTACAATTTAGTGCTACATTGGGTGGTCCTTTCCCCAACTTGCTTTTGGTTCGCGACAACAAAGGTCGGACATTGCTTTGGGAATTAAGATGTTATGATAATCGAGCACATTTTTTGGGAAGGTAATTTTTGTTTTGATTAATTGGCCAATTATGGAGCTGATAATCAAAAATCTTTAAAGGTATTAGACTCTCCTCCACTGGATCTTCAATTGGGGAGCCCCTTAACAGTCAAACCTATCTCATTAATTTTTGGCCTGATCCTGACCTATTAATTATCAAAGGTTTGGAGCTTAGCATGCCTGCCTCTATATGTATATATATTACCAAAAATTTGTTGTTTTACCTGCTTTTCATGGCCTGTTTAATAATTAAATAAAACTTCAACATTCATAGATTAAGAATCTAATATATCAACAAAAATCTAAATTGCAACAACAATTTAATATGTAAACAAAAATTCATACATCAATCCAAATTGCAACTCCATAGATCAAGAAAAAGGTTGCATCATCAACAACATAAATTCAAACTTCCAATAATGAAACATCTAAACACATTACTCTAACACAAACAATTAAATAAAACACACAAACAAGACGAGCAACCATACATTGTTTGTTTATTCAGCCGTACACATGAGCAAACATATATGATTGAATTGTAATTTTTTATCTTTTAATGTGAAAATGAGAAATAAAAAATAGATAGAGTTCTTTAATTTAGAGTTTCTAAAAACAAAAAATTAAAATAATAAAATTATATTAATATATATATTTTTACCTAAAATATCACAAAAAGTGATACTAGCCTAATGATTAAGGCATTGGCTTAATATGTTACCACCGCTCCTGTCTTCAGTTATTGCTTTTGAGTAACTCCTCCTGGGTTTGTAACATTTGTTTTTAGTTTGTTTCATTCTCTTCCACTGCTTAAGGGGGGAAAAACCCCCTCAAATTCTCTGTAATGCTTAACACAAATGGAGTTAACATTCTCCATAATAATTTTATGTTTAGTTATTTCAAACCAAAATTACTCAGTTGTGTTCCTAAACTATCAATAAACAAAAAGTGATTAAACATTTCAGGGTAAGTTTCAATGCTTCAAGTTTTATTTTTAAAATTAATATTTATTCATCAAAATAATTTCATACAAAAACAATTAATTAATTTCATACATGATGAGTTTCAATGCTTTAAGTTTTACTAGAATAGCATAAATAAATGATTTCAGACAAAATCACCTTTAGTGGAAATTAAGCTTACACATGAAATTAACAAAATATAATCCAAGTATATACTAAATATTAAATCAAAAAGCATATTTCAAAGGATAAGCAAAATTCTCTTTATGTCAAGTTCAATCTTAAATCTCCATCTCTGTTGGGAGGAGACATTGCAAAATTCTCAGCCGTCCTTTTATGAGCTCTTATTGCCTCTTGGGACCCACCACATTTATACCTACCTCTAGTGACTACCTTAAAATATTGCCTCAAAGACCACAAACTTTATCACTTTATAACATTGTGGCACCGAAAAAAGAAGGAAAAAAAAAAAAAAGCTTTCTCATGAGCTGTGTTGAACTGATTAGGTATATATATACATGTAAAATATTTTTTTTAAAATATATAAAATGATATGTAATTTTATTTATAAGCATTGATGTCAAACTATTAATTGTAATGTCATGTGTTTATAGAGCATTATAGATAATGTCATTCAAAAAGCATAAGAGATGAGTTTCGAATGAGTGTCAATATTTGCGGTGTGCTCAACACGTTGACATGGAAGTTTAATGGAGTGTTCTTGCAAACTAACTCAGGAGTATAGGAAAATGAGATATTCTTGCGTGATCTTAAAATACCATATTAAATTTACTTCAGACCATATAATAAATGATATTTCAATTTTTACTTAAAAAATTTGTCACTTATAGTTAAAATGTCATTTATGATATAATCTAAATATTTATTATGACACCCCAATACTAAATAAACTGATAAGGAAAATGAGGATTGGAACATTGAACGTGGCTCAAATGTCTTACCTTACCCTAGTTTTGACAAAGACAAAATGGCCCCTCTCATGCCTATGGAACCCTAATAAGAAGCTAGTAACCACACATTATTGGACCTAAACACCAAGCTGAAAAGAAAATCCAAAATTGGTGCCAATGAGAGAATCTATATGGTGGCCTTGGTTGTACTTTAATATTATTATACAAGAGGGTTTAGCCTATGTTCTTAAGAAGAATAAGGCAGCTCCACGTGCTTGTTGATCCATGGGACTGATTCTACATGGTAACAAAAGCTATAGCTGTGCATATATTGCACTTGGAAAGCATCTAGCTAGCTAGGGAATAAGAAGAGAGTGGGGGATTAAACATATATAAATATATAATTAATTTTTTAAGGTGTATGAGGTATGAGGGGAGAATTTATACCCAAAACCTAAACTCTAAAAGACAACTTAGGGTTAAGAGCTGTCCAATTTATTATAAATGTTATTTTAATCATATATCTCTAACTGATATAAGACTTAAAACATCTTAGAATATTCAATGTAAAGTTTGTAGAGACTTGACAATGGTAAGCAACTCAACTTAAAATAGATAAATTCAGATACCTTTTAAATATTGAGTGAACTTAACTTGATTCTAAAAGCTAATTTAAGAAAATAAAATTATCTAAATTATTATAAATTAATACTATTTTAGTTATATTTTTAGCTAACGTGAGACTTGACTGAAAGAAAGAAAATCTAGTACACAAAATTTATAATATGATATTCAACTCAGTAAAAAAAAATATTGTCAAAGTGATTGACAAAAATTATAGAATAAAATAAAATAAGGGAATTCATTCTTCTACCCAAAATATATATATATATATATAATTTCTTTTTTTGCATTTTTTCCCCTTGATTCACAATATCATATCTAAGACTAAAAGATACGTGTCATTTTGACAACTCAAATTTCAGCAAAAACTTACAGAACTTACCTAACATTTATTTTATACAATTCAAGTGCTGTAGCATGTGATAAGATCGACTTTGATTCTATATTTATATTTGGAATCGGATCTAAAGCCTAGTAGTAAACTTTGGCAACGAACGTGGTTTATAAAAATTAAGAGGTACAATTAGGTACGATATTACAGTGATTACCAATTTCATATATTTATCGCATTGATTTTGTCTTGTTCGATCCACTTGTTCCAATAGCATGGAGGTTGGACCAGAGTTGTCCCCCCAAGGGATATCGAAAGAGAGAGCTCATTTCATTTTATTAGCAAAATAGGTTATTGGAAGAATAAAACAAACATTTTTTTTTTTGCTTTGAGGCCGGCGAATTCTGGAGGAAAAAAAAATGTTGAATCAAATAAATAAATTTTATTTTTATGCACGATCAAGATAAAAAAAATTTATAATGTCATATAATTATACATGGCAAAGTTGAACAAAACTCGAATTTGGCCCAATTGGGTCATTTTTTGAGCCAAGATCTCACATGGTCATGACACAATTAATGATCAGGTCAGCTCAATGTTTAAATAACACATAAAGATTTGAACATTATACGTAATGACCAAATTTTAGAAATACTTTGTAAAACATATTTCAAAATAAATCATATCAATAGAAAAGTAACATAATGTTTCATAAAACATATTAATTTGAGTGCAAAAATCTTATAATTTATCATCAATTTCTAATATAATATAAACTCTTGAAGAATTATATGACTTTGAATTAGGTTGGGTCAATTAGAAATACAACCTGATCTTAGCTCAAAAGATAGTAGGGTCAAATTTGATAACTTGCTCTTGACCAAATAGGTTTTGGGACGAGTAGAGCTATCGAATCAAATTAGGTCATGAACAGTCCTATTCAAACTTATTATCTCAAAAAGTGTATAACAACATAATTAAATGATAGACTTTAAAAAAAATATTTAAAACTCTTTTACATTGACATTACATATAAGTTAAATTTAATATATATAAAATGAAATAAATTTTTAATTGAGCAAGTGGATAAATAATTAAAGAGTCATAGGGGGAGAGTGTGCGTGGTCCTGGGAAGTTCCACATGCAAGATACAGGTGGGTTTTCCATTCTCCACTCAACCGAAATGTAGCATTTGATGGAGGGTTTTTTTTTTTTT
>QANU01017900.1:223145-247877 GCA_003254905.1 Nissolia schottii
TTTTTTTTTTGCTTTGAGGCCGGCGAATTCTGGAGGAAAAAAAAATGTTGAATCAAATAAATAAATTTTATTTTTATGCACGATCAAGATAAAAAAAATTTATAATGTCATATAATTATACATGGCAAAGTTGAACAAAACTCGAATTTGGCCCAATTGGGTCATTTTTTGAGCCAAGATCTCACATGGTCATGACACAATTAATGATCAGGTCAGCTCAATGTTTAAATAACACATAAAGATTTGAACATTATACGTAATGACCAAATTTTAGAAATACTTTGTAAAACATATTTCAAAATAAATCATATCAATAGAAAAGTAACATAATGTTTCATAAAACATATTAATTTGAGTGCAAAAATCTTATAATTTATCATCAATTTCTAATATAATATAAACTCTTGAAGAATTATATGACTTTGAATTAGGTTGGGTCAATTAGAAATACAACCTGATCTTAGCTCAAAAGATAGTAGGGTCAAATTTGATAACTTGCTCTTGACCAAATAGGTTTTGGGACGAGTAGAGCTATCGAATCAAATTAGGTCATGAACAGTCCTATTCAAACTTATTATCTCAAAAAGTGTATAACAACATAATTAAATGATAGACTTTAAAAAAAATATTTAAAACTCTTTTACATTGACATTACATATAAGTTAAATTTAATATATATAAAATGAAATAAATTTTTAATTGAGCAAGTGGATAAATAATTAAAGAGTCATAGGGGGAGAGTGTGCGTGGTCCTGGGAAGTTCCACATGCAAGATACAGGTGGGTTTTCCATTCTCCACTCAACCGAAATGTAGCATTTGATGGAGGGTTTTTTTTTTTTTCCTCGCCTTTTTGGGAACAAAATGATACAAGAACCTTTCAAAATATCATTTGAAGTTCTCTCTCTTTTTGCTTTTTCTTTTTCATATGACAAGGGGAAAAAACACATCTCTGCCATAATATTTGTAAAAATTTGGTTGCCTTCATAATGTGACTGTCAAAATTGTGTTTGATATTAGGGACAAGATATAAAGAGATAAAAACACAAATACAGAAAAATTTTATATTTTATGTATCTTACTAAAACTGAAACAAAAAAGACATAATTTTTTTCTTTGGAACACAAAATTGGGGTTCAGAAAGACAAAAGTTTCTTGTCTCTCTCCCTGTGTTCTTTGGTACCAAACCTAATTGATAGACTAAGGTCATGGCACAGGAAGGTCCAATATACAAAAAAGAAAGATTTCACATTAAGAACAATGAATCTTCTCAATTGAATTTTGTGTTAAGTAATGTCAAGTGTAATCTCTTACCTTTAATTGTAGATGTGAAACTTATACATAACATAAACACTAGATAAATTAATGGTAAAAAATCAAACTTGACCTCAGATGATAATAAATTTAATCGAAAGGATCCACTCCAGTGAACTAAGTCCAACTTGAAGAATTGGACTCGATGGGCCTCGTAGGCTTGACCTCATAGTGGCCACACTTGAATTGGATGCTCGAGGCTGGCCTGAGATAAGGAGAACCATCTTTCAAGGAAGGGAGAAGCGATTATTCACCGACTTAGAGTGTATGTAGAATTAACCTAACCCTAATCATGTACCTCTAGACTTTTGTTGACTTGAACGTTAAAGTCTTTGTAGGTATTTTTTTCTGGCGTTACTTGAGAAGGAAAAATCAACCAATCCTGTGTTTTCGATCATCATCACCACAAACCTTCTGACCTTATGAATCAGATAACCCAAAATGTTATAGTAACAATTCAAAAATAAAACACTTATAATTCTCATCATTCCACATAGGGAAAGAGAAACATATTAATACAAAAACTAGGTTGATTCAAGTGATTTAATACTTGTTTTTCTTAAGCAAAGTCTTTTGGGTTTGAGTCTTATGTATGTAAAATAATTAGCATTGATAGAGCTTTATTTCCTATAATGAACTAACCTAGTTTGAATCAAATTATGTGGAGTTCAATAGATTTAAGATAATGATAATTTTGGTTAAAAAAAACGTATTAATTGTTCTAGTTAAATGAAAATGGCTACTTATCATGGAAAATAAATTTCTATTAATTGTTTGGCAAAAAAAAAAATTATCTGTTTAACAAATACTTAAAGTGATTTGATATTTATTTATTTTTAAGTAAAGTTTAATATTTGATTTTATGAATATAATAAATTTTAAGATTAGTGTTAGAGAATAAAATAAATTTTAGATACTTAAGATTTACTAGAAGAAATTTTAAAATATTTACCAATTACCGTTGGCTATAGCCGACGGTATCATGGACAACGATTATCGACGACAACGGTAAATACTAACCGACGGAATATTAATGTTGGTTTTCGGTGACGGTAACATTTGAAGAAAATAGTATTATTATTAGCGCTGGATTGTTCCGACGGAAATCCGGTTCAAATTATCGTCGGCTTCCGACTCCGACGTAAAATTGGTTTCCATCGAACCCTTTAACGGCAGCCCGATGACCGACGCTAAATCCATCGGAAACACATTTTACCGACGGTAACTGGCTCGTAACCGACGAAAAATACCGACGAAAATAGTGTAATTTCTTGTAGTGCAAGTAATAAATATATTTTATTATAATTCCCTCAATAAAATAAAATAGAAATAATAAAAATTGGGCAGTGTATTGCGGTGGTGGTGGTGGTGACTAGAGTAGTGGAAATAAAGGGTTGTGGCGGCGGTGAAAATCATGGTAGTGGAGGTGCGTTATGGACGTGGTGGCAAAGGCGACGGTTGTGGTAAGGGTAGTAGAGGTGGTGGCGACGACAACAATGGGTGGAGGCAGCAGTGGTGGTGGTTGTGATGACGACAATGATGGTGGTGATGGTGGTTGTAGTGGTAGTAGTGGTGGTTGTGGTGCCGACAATAATAACGGTGGTGGCTGTGAAAACTGCATGATTATGCAGAGAAAAATAGCAGAAGAAGAAAATTGGAACTAAAGAGATTGATACTTCCCTTATTGATATTACTTAAGTTATATCTTGAAGTATATATACATACATCTAACTAATTCTAACTAGTGAAACTTAAGTTAGTTGCAACTAACTATGTACAGCTGTCAAATAACTACCCAAAACTAACTTTCTAACCACCTCTTGCTTGTGTTGCAAGCTTGTGCTGTAAGTTTTAATTCCCTTAGTCAATCGTTTACTTGTGTTGCAAGCTTTAGTGCTTCTCTTTGCTTTGCTTCAAGCTTCAGTTGCTGTGGCTTCAGTTTCATATCCAATACCCCCCCGCAAGCTGGAGTGTGACAGAAATCAATTATACCCACCTCGGAGAATAAGAAATGAAAAGGGCCCAGTGCAAGAGGTTTGATCCATATGTCCGCAAGCTGTTTGGATGAGGAAATAGGAAGAAATTTGATTACATTGACTTGTTCTTTATCTCTAACATCATGGCAATCAATTTCAATGTGTTTTGTTCATTCATGGAACACCGGGTTAGCAGCAATGTGGATGGAGGATTGATTGTCACAATAAGAAAAACAAGCTTAGGTGTGGGTAGTTGAAATTCTGCAAGTAGGACCAAAAGTCACTGAATTTCACATGTGGCTTGTGCTAAGGCACAATATTCAGCTTCAAATGAAGAGCGAGCAACCGTGGTTTGCTTCTTACTTTTCCAAGAGATCAATGAGGAGCCTAAGAAGCAACAGAAGCCAGAAATGGATCTCCTAGAATCAAGGCAAGCACCTTAATCCGCATTAGCATAACCATGAAGAATGAGATCAAAATCAACAAAATGCTAGTTGTAGGTGATCCTTTGAGATAACGTAGTACCCTATGAGCATGCAAAAAGTGAGCTTGATTTGAACAATCAAGAAACTGACTTAATCTCCCTACAACATAACTGATGTTTGGTCGAGTGTGTGTGAGATAAATCAATCTACCAATAAGTTTGCGATATTTAGTTATGTCTGAGATTGTTGTGGCTGAATCCTTGGTAAGTTTAGAATGATAATCCATTGGAGTGGATGTGGTTTTGCAATCAAGGAAGCCATAATCAGATAGCAGACAAGACAATATGTTCTTTAATCGAGGGCAATTCCCTTGGAAGATCTAGCCACCTCCATGCCAAGGAAGAATTTCAGGTTGCCTAAGTCCTTGATTTTGAACAAATCATCCAGCAATTTCTTCACAGCCTGAATTTCACTCAAATCATCCCCAGCAAGAACAAGATCATCAACATACACTAGTATTGCAGTAAATCCCTGGGAAGTGTGTTTGGTGAAGAGAGAATAATTGGACTTAGATTGAATGAAATTGGATTCAATGAGAACTGAAACTAACTTGGTATTACATTGCCTTGAAGCTTGCTTAAGGCCATATAATGATTTCTGTGGTTTGCATGCCATTTTGGGGTTATCAATACCAAGGCTAGGATGCACTTTCATGTAGACTTCCTCATTGAGATCACCATGGAGAAAAGTGTTAACATCAAGTTAATGTAGGTGCCATCCTTTAGCTGTTGTGACAGCAAGGAGTACTCTTGGAGTTGTCATCTTGACCACTGGACTGAATGTTACTTGATAGTCTATGCCTGTTGTTTGAGTAAACCCCTTAGCCACCAGTCTTGTTTTGTGCCTTTCTATGGTGCCATCAGCATGGAACTTAACCTTGGAGACCCATTTGCACCCTATGGCCTTTTTGCCAGGAAGAAGAGTAGTTAAAACCCAAGTATGATTGTTCTCAAGAGCAGAAAGCTCAGCATTGATGGCCTGCTACCACAAGAATGATTCACTGCCTCATGATAGTTCCTAGGCTCAGGGTTAGTTGACACAACTAGGGTAAAATTTTTATGGTTAGCATAAAATACAATGTAAGATAAATAGTGAGAGATATGATACCTGCTTTGAAAAGAGGGTGAATCACTTTGTGATGATTTGGCTAACATACAATGGTAATCTTGCAGGTAGGTAGGAGCTCTCCTAGGTCTAGTAGACTTCCTAAGGATTGGTGTTAATGATGATGCATGAGTAACAGGATGTGATGCAGAACAGGGGATGCAGGGGAAGGTGTAGAGTATGATGCAGGGTTAGATGTAGAATGGGATGAGGATGCATGATGCAAATTAGTATTGGATGCAGGGTAAACCTGTGCTGTAGGAGGACTATTATGGTGTGTGGCTTGGTTGTGTGGTGTAATGAATGAAGTTGGTGTGTGATAGGTGAAAGGATCCAATGATTGAGTGTGTGATGGTGTAGTGTATATGTGAGTGGAAATGAAGATGGACATGTATGTTGTGAAATAGGCATGACAACAGTTAAAGAGAAATATGACTCATAGAAAACTACATTCCTAGATAAGAAAATTTCCTTGGTATGTAAATCATATAAGATATATCCCTTGGTTCCTGATTTAAAACCCAAAAATGCCCATTTCCTTGCCCTTGCATCAAGCTTGATTCTATGAGATGACAAAGTAGAAGCATAAGCTAAGCATCCAAAAAATTTTAAATGCTTGATAGCAGGTAAGGAATTGTATAATAGCTCATATGGTGAATTATTGTTGAGAATTTTGCTAGGTAGCCTATTAATAAGATAAGTAGCATGATTGACAGCAAAATGCCAAAAACATTTAGGAACATAAGCATGAAAAATCAGTGCCCTTGCTATACCTAATAAGTGTTGATGTTTGCGTTCAACTATCCCATTTTGTTGAGGTGTCTCAACACAAGATGTTTGGCGAACAATTCATTTTTCACTGAAAAATTCTTTCATGCTAAATTCATTCGTATTATCTGTTCTTATCAGCTTAATTGTGATAGAAAACTAAGTTTGTATTAAAGTGACAAATTCCTTAACTAATTTAGAGGTCTCACTTTTATTTTTCATAAAGAAAATCTAAGTGTATCTTGATTTGTCATCAACCACAGTGAAAGAGTACTTGTGTCCATTAGTAGATAGAGTGGCAAGTGGCCCCCAAATATCCATATGAAATAAATCAAAACACTTAGCAGAAACTGTTATACTAGAATCAAAAGACAATTTCTTTTGCTTTGCCATAGGGCAAGAATCACAGGGATTTTTATTTCCAGTACAGGATACAAAGGGAAATTTCTTATGCATTACTACATGTTTGTCAAATGCTAAATGCCCTAATCTATGATGCCAAATTGAACTCTTATATGAAATTGAAGCCGTATACAGAATTTGAACAGTCTGGTGCTGCAGATCTAAAGTCTTTGTTGATCCTTTTGGTGCATGATTATCCATTGTATATAAGCCTCCTCTCACATTAGCTGCACCAATCCTCCTTAAAGTGAGGCAGTTCTGTATCTCACACAGTTGGTCATTAAATATCATTTTATATTTCAAGGTTGTGGTTAGTTTAGAGACTGATATCAGATTAAAGGTAAAAGAAGGTATGAACAAGACATTAGTGAGATATAGGTCATTTGTGAATACAACAGTTCCTGAAATTTCAAATTTACTAATGGTTTCATCAGGTATCACACATGGTCTGTTGCACCAGTGTCTATTACATAATATTTTGGTTTATGGTTACCTATGGCTAGGACAAGATGCTAATTACCTAATGGATTTGTGGATGTGTGAGTTAATGTGGTCATGTGATTGACATTATGAGCAAAAAGTGAATCTTTGGTGATGTCCTGTTACTGTAGTAGGGTTAGCAAGGCTTGCTTCTGTGCAGGAGTAAAATCAAAACCTGAATTATCCCTATCTTCCTTCTGGTGTGGGATCACACTGCTGGTTTCATCAAAATCATCATCAACACTTGTGATATTGTTTGCAGCTGCAACTCTTTCTCTATACTGTTGTAGCAAGTGAGGATACTTCTTGAAACATCTCTCAATGGCATGACCTTCTTTTCCATAGAGTGTGCAAGTCACATTTGGATCAAAAAATGTTTTACTATTTGCTCTATTAAGATTGATCTTTCCTAAATGTTGTGGCTTTCCTCTACCTTTTCCTTTTCCCTTAGGAACAAAACCCGCCCTATCAGTTGTTGCAAAAAAAATACTTGCCTCAGCATTGCTAGTATTCATTTGTCTTTCCTACTGTGTGAAAGGTGAGAAAGCAGTGCCAATATCTGGCAATGGTTTCATGAGCATTATCTGTGCTCTAACTGCAGAAAACTGTTCATTTAGACCTCTCAAAAATCTAACAACATAATCCTCCTTTCTATATTGCCTTATAGATCTCAAAATGCACACACACAAAGGTCCACAAGCACATGATGGAAAAGGTCGAAAACTATCTAACTCTTCCCAAATGGCCTTCAGCTTAGTAAAATAAGTAGTGATGCTTAATTCTCCTTGCTTCATAGCAAACATTTCCTCTTGTAAATTAGCAATTCTAAACACATCTCCCTCAAAATACCTCTGATGTAAATCATTCCGTAGATCGAATGCACTATCAATCCATAATACACTTTGTAAAATTTCTTGGCTCAAGGAATGAGTTATCCAAGAAATCACAAATGTGTTACATTTGTCCCATGCAAAGTAAGAATTATTTGTTACCTCAGTTTGTGACAAAGTGCCATCAATAAACCGCAGTTTATTCTTTGATTTGGGAGCAATTCTCATCGCTCTTGACCATGAATGATAATTCTGTGAAGTGAGAACTATTAAAGCTGCTCCAAGATTCTCGCTTGGATGTAGGAAGAAAAGACTCATTGGATCATTCATAGGATTGTAGAAATGCTGCACTTGATTTTGATGGTTTCTTGCATCAAAACCTCGATTATTAGAATTTGCATTCTCTTGAGTGTTGCGAGGATCAGACTTGGTTTGATTGTGTTCCTCCATTGCTTCAATCTTGAAAGCGAATTCAGAACAGAGAAAGATGATGATTGCACCATATTTGAAGAAAAGTAATAGATGAACAATCTTTGTTCGAAAGAAATGAAATTGAATGAAGAAAAGAAATGCAGAAAATGATCGCAAGTTTTTGACGAATTCTCAAAATAAAACATGAGAAAATTGCTCAAAAATTCATTGAAAACTCTGTGAAACTTCCTTCTAACCGATCGAAGCCTCTAAAGGTGATTCAACCTTGGAGAACAAACTTGAAACCTTGAAGCTTCCATGGTGAAGGTGCTATACAATGGCAGAAGTGAAAGCTGCTAATACCATGTGAAAACTGCTTGATTATGCAGAGAAAAATAACAGAAGAAGAAAATTGGAATTGAAGAAATTGATACTTCTCTTATTGATATTACTTGAAGTTATCTCTTGAAGTATATATACATACATCTAACTAATTCTAACTAGTGAGACTTAAGTTAGTTACAACTAACTATGTACAACTGGCAAATAACTACCTAAAACTAACTTTCTAACCACCCTCTTGCTTGTGTTGCAAGCTTGTGCTGTAAGTTTTAATTTCCTTAGTAATCATTTACTTGTGCTGCAAGCTTCAGTGTCTTCTCCTTGCTTCGCTTCAAGCTTCAATTGATGTGGCTTCAGTTTCATATCCAATAGTGGCGACGACAATGGTGGTCGTGTTGGCAGTGGTGGTGACGATGATGATGGTGGTGGTGTTGCAATGATAGTGGGTGGTATATGTTGGCGGCGGCGAGAGTGGTGGTGGTGGCTCAGGGAGAGAGATGTTTATATTAAGAATATTTTTGTCAAAATAAAAGTTGAAAGATTACCTAAAAGGTGGTAATTTAGATAGATATCTTTCATTAGAATAATCCACAATACCACTTTGGAGTTAATATGAATTACCTGAGTAATTCACATTACTAATAATGTTGCATAACCAAACAAGTCAATGTGAATTACCAAATAATTTAATTGCAGAATTACTAATAACCTATCTACACTACCTCATATCAAACACCTTCTTAAATCATTGGTTAGCAAACCTCAAATTACAATAACATTGAACTTCAATATAAAAATAACAGTACTTTTTTCTTTTTCTTTAATGTGTTCTAGCACTTTCTTAGAAAGGGAAATCTGAATTTATAATTAATTAACTTACTTGTACATGTATAACGTATTTAATGCACATCACCACTAATAGACTTTTAGTGGGTAACACAGTGGACACCTCCAATTGCAATTATATTAGTTATAGAATAAATATGGTCCACCTCATAGAGAGAGAAAAAAGTTATTAAATTTCAATTTTTTTCTGTAAATTTTTATTTTAATTAATTTTGTCTTTGATAAAAAAAAGTTAGATAAAATTGTCAATACAAAATCTTTAATTTAATTAGATTAGTTTTTATATCATTTCCTTTTTTTAAAAAAAATGATAGGTGATGAAACACATAATTAAAGAATTAATGTGAATAAATTTTGTATTTTGCATGAATAAGTTTAGTTAAAAAATTTATATAATTATGTGTCACGTCACATGTTATTATTAGAAAAAATAATAGAAAGCTTAATGTATTTAACTTTTACATTTTTGTAGAGATAACTTTTGCCAAAATTTTGTTGATAAAGATAAAGTTGACCAAAATAGAATTTAAAAAAAAGAAATTGAGGATTTTGTCTAAAAAAATAGCATGACGAACCCTACTCTATTATGAATACGATTGATGGTTGTCACTAATTTTAGATAGTGTAGATACAATTTTCTTTTCTTTTAATTGTATGTCCACATTTGACTTTCTGCTATGATATTTTACAACCAAAAATTCATTTATAAAGTTTACTACAGACAATCATTTAATTTTTTTTTAAATAACTAAGAAGTTTATTTTCAAAACCTATTAGTTATTATATATTTTCAACTTTTATCACCTGAACTATTCCATAACATAAAACATAATTCAAAATATCTCAACACAGCATTTAATTTTTAACAATTTAAAATTTTGTGAATTGTTTGAAGGATAATTACATCATTCCCACATCATAACTTTTTAATTTAAAAATACTCCCAACAACATCCACTTTAAACTCAGTGCTTACTGCTTTTCCCTAAATTCACAGTAAAGGATTGGCTGTTACTTGTGCGGCACTGACCAAAACCAGAGTTGCTGTTTCCCATTTTGTTTTATTTTATTTACTTTTACACTAACAAAAGAAAACAAGGGCTCCAATATTATTTATTCCTGTATGTATAACTTCATTATTTTTTTTGTGATTAATATAACTTCATTATTAAATGCATAAAATATTTTATTTTTCATGAAAATAAAATATTTTATACATATATAATACAATGGGTTCACACACAATGTCAATGATGACCCCTTTGGTCTGTTCATTATTTAAGGAGGCAATAATGGCCCAAGGGGAGAAAGGTGATTTTGGAGCATAAAAATAATGTTAATGTTTTTTAAATCTAAGCTTAAGAAATTTTTTGGTACATAATCAGATTAGGATTTATGTATATATTTTTTACACCTAAAAAATTATGGATACATAATTGAATATTTTAGTTATGTGACTAATAAATGTGATAAGAATATATTAATAATAAATATGTCAATGCGTTTATAATGTAATTAAAATTTGTTAATTATAAATAAATTTTATGTATGGCGTGTATATCATCAAATATTATTAAAAAAATATGATATAATTAATTTAGATTGAGCCGACTTAGTCTATTAATTATATTCCTTAATCGAACCCAACATTTATTTGGTCAGATTTAGACTTATATAATTTGACTTAATACACTTCTTGGATGGGTTTTATGTCATTCTTTGAGATAGCCTACTAGGCCTAAAGTGAATAATTTTAGGAGTTATTGCATTTATTTTATAAAAAATGATAAATTATAAAATTTAGGCACTTCTATTCATACATTTAAGATAACCATATGTTATTTTTGTTTTTAAATACTTATTATAAAATATATCTTAAATTTATTTTTTTATATTTAAAATTTATTTATTTTTATAATAATTGTACCTTCATATATTATTTGAACATAGGTTGGTCCAATCATCATTGTGATCATTATTAGGTGGGCTTCAAGAAATAACATGATCAAATAAGCTCAAGACTGCATGTTTAAGAAACTCAAATAAAATATTGATCACTCTTAATGTGTGAGAAATATTGAATAAAATTTTAAATTTGTCTTTACAATTTTTAACATCGATTAAGTTCATTTACAAGTTATGAAATTATATTAGTCTCTTGATGTTAAAAAAATGTAGTTAATCTTAATAAATAATTAATTTGATTAATGTTAAATTCAGGAAGGAACACAAACTCTAGTGATGAAATGGAAGGTACAGTGCAGAAATATTACTTTAATTCATTTAGTGTAAAAAATACTACTATTCCTGCATGTCAAGTTGCACATATAATAAATAATTAAATAATAATAAAAAAAGCAATAAAATAAGAACATTGTCGGTGGGTTCATGAATTCTTGTTAGTCTGCCAAGCTAAGCTAAGGTTGTCACTTTTTTACACCAAACTCTCTCTGTGCCTTATCCAACCCCCCACTTGCTGTTCCCTCTGCCATATCTCATAGGCAAAACAAAACAAGTGAGAGAGAGAGAGAGATAATAAAAAATAAAAACAGACACTTTGTATCAACCCATCATCGGGGAATTGTTCAGACAGAGAGAGATAAGCGTCAAAACAGTTTCAGAGATATAATAAGAGAGAAGAAGAAGAAGAAGAGAGAAGAAAAGGGTGATGATGAACGGTGGTGGTGAAGCATATGGTGCCATTGAGGCACAGTACATAAGGAGGCACCACAGGCATGAGCCTAGGGAGAATCAGTGCTCCTCTGCACTTGTCAAACACATCAGAGCCCCTGTTCATCTTGTGAGTTTCTCTTTTTCTCTTTTTTCCTTTTGATTCTGAATTGGGGTTTGTTTGGTTGGTGATTGTTGTGATTTGTTTTGTAAGAAGGAATAAAAAGGTGAATTCTTTTTAATCGCTTTTTTTGAAGATCTGAGCCATTTGCTTCTTCTGGGGTGGCTTATTTTGGTTTCTAAATGCTATTTACTCATCTGGGTATGTGAGTTATGGCATTTTCTCTTGATGGGGTTTGGCTTTTTTTGGGGTGGATATTTTTTTCCGGGGGGATTGGTATGCGTTGCTCCTGTTTTTTTGGATTTGGTTGTGTGAGGGTTGATGTAAAAATTGGATTTTTTTTCTTCTGTTTTTTCAGCTCATGAGGTGCTAGGTTTTGATTGGTTTTTGTGCTCATGAAATAGGGGTTAGTTAGTCTTCAATTTTTTTTGTGGTCAAAGGCGTTTCATTGGAATTTTTTAGTGTTACATCCAATTTCTCAAGATCAATAAACATGTCATGTAACTAGATGTTATGCTTTGGCCGTAATATTGAAGCTGGATTTGGATGCATATCACTTGGCCGTAATATTGAACCTGTTGCAGGTGTGGTCTTTGGTCAGAAGATTTGATCAACCTCAGAAGTATAAACCCTTTGTTAGCAGGTGTATCATGCAAGGGGACCTTGGCATTGGTAGTGTTAGAGAAGTGAATGTTAAATCTGGACTTCCAGCTACAACCAGTACTGAGAGATTGGAGCAGCTTGATGATGAGGAACACATTCTTGGCATCAGGATTGTTGGTGGTGATCACAGGCTGAGGGTATGATGCTTTGTTCTTTCCCTATTCTGTTTTTGTGTCTAATATGCATTTGCCTGCTTTTGTTGTTCCATTGGTTATGTTTATGGGGTTGGTCTTCTTTGTTTATATGATTATGTCTGACTTTTCGATCCCGGAAAGGGATGATAATGTTGTGTTTGACCTGGCTCTCCTATCATGTGTATAGGGAATGTGTTGAAAGGATTTGGATTTCAGAGGCTACTATTTGTTGGTGGTATTTACTCGTTGGGTTTGTAATTTGTATTTTATTTGCAACCTTGGTTAATTAACTTAATTTGCAATATGTCTCCCTCTTTTGCCGAAATTCGTGCTCATAGTTGTACGGTGCAATCCTTGATGTCTTAAGTATGCATTTAACGTATCGCACTAAACATAGATGAAGAAATTGGTTGAAACTTGGAATGATTACTTTGGCATGATATGCACTTAGTTTAATTTTGCTAGCTCTATTACCATGTTAACTCAATCATGTTATGTTGGAATATGCAGAACTACTCTTCCATAATCACGGTTCATCCAGAGGTCATTGATGGAAGGCCCGGCACAATGGTGATTGAATCGTTTGTGGTGGACGTGCCGGACGGCAACACCAGGGATGAGACTTGTTACTTTGTGGAGGCTTTGATCAGGTGCAACCTAAGCTCTTTGGCCAACGTCTCGGAGAGGATGGCCGTGCAGGGCCGAACCGATCCCATCATCAACTAATAAAGTACACACGTCTAGGGTAGTAGACTGGACCAAACGAAGTTGGGATTCATTCGATTATTAAGACGATCCGTGGCTTTCCTGATCCCAGTTCACATGTGTGGAGATTGGTTGGACTATACATATTCCTTCCATGTTCCCAGAAGTTTTGGATGTTCCTTTTTTATTTCGTTTGATATCACGGATACTGATCCCCCCTTAACCTCCTCCATTTTTTTGTTAGCTGTGTATTCCTCTTCCTAAAGAGCTAAAGTTTCTCATCTTCATGTTTTTGTAAGATGAGATTCTAGGGCTTCAATGAGCACATAGGGGATGGTAGTGTGGGGGTTAGTTGCTTCTTTTTTTACTTCCATTGCTGTATTCTTCTTTCATGGGTTTTGTGTATGGTGGTGTGTTACTCTAAACTTATTTTGTAAATATTTTTGTTGGATAAAAAGACTGTTGCTGCAGTCTTCTCATGTTTTAGTAGCAAACTAGCAATATTTTTTAGTGAATACTGCTTTGTTGTTACATTCTTATTAAGTGGTGTGTAGTTTTGTGTTTAGGAATAGCCAATCAAATTGACTACATAGGGTGTGTTTGGAAGCTGTTTCTTGATTTAAACTTCAAACTTCTTTTTTACTCTTATGATGAATGCGCACTCATAAGAAAAGGTGGTTTTGAAACAAAGGGTGAATCCTTGAATCTTGGTAGCTAAGGATTGTGTAAAATGGTAACTAGGGTATGGAAATGGAAATCTTATGTGGTAAAGTTCTAATAAGGGATTAGGTAATTCGTTCATGGCTCTCTCTAATGTGAACCTGATAAAGTAAGGTGTACTACACACCTGGCAATTTCAGCCATTCATTGAGAATCCACCTTCATTCATACATGCATTTGTACAATTATTAGTGGATACAACCTTTATGCCTATGCTGGATGACACATCCATTAGTGCGTACAAAGTGCTTTGCAATAAGCATTATTTGAGGATTTTTGTTGTTGGATTTAAACTACTTGCATCTGAAGTTTATTAAACTTTAACTAATTTAAATTGAATCAAGTCAAAATTTAATTAATTCAAGTCGAATTGGGTTGGTCCAAGGTAAAACTATCCTTAGTTGTAAGAATCAAACTCAAGACAACGTTTGAAGGAAATAAAAATTGAACTACTTGAAACTGCGAAGAGTGGATAAGCATTACTGAATGGATGATTGATTTTGTGGTGGAAATTAAATTGTTACTCGTGCACTCAACTCAAAACTCAACTTGGTACTCAATTTTCAGATGCAAAGTATATGCCACTCACAAACTTGTGTGATTGTGAATAATATATATGTGTACCTTATTTACATGTGCACGCTAATACATTAGTGTATTGTGTGTATGACATCGAAGCTCATGCTAAAGACTAAAAAGGATGTGACAAAAACTATGATGACATAATCATAGAAAGTAATGGTACAACTACAAGAAGAAGAGAGCTTTTTGTTTTTCCTGACAGGTGAGATATGGATCAAACAACGCTATTGCGTTTTATCATAAACCATGTCTATCATATATAAATTATATGCAACGATGGTATAAAAATAATGCATTGATGACATGAATTTTGAAAAGTATTTTCTGAAACAAATGCTTGAGTTTACTTCTCGTTTGTTCTTCCAAGGCAACCTTGAGGAATAGGAGCCTACTCCCAAGTACAAAAATTTGTAGCACAAGTGACTCAAAGCTCTTTAAAATCATCTTTGGAAGATGTTGTGCAAAGTAGTAGATGATGCCTCTATTTAGTAACTTACATGGCATTTTTCTTCAGATACTGTGGAATCCTTTGTAGTGGTAATCAAGCCACATTGTTGGTGATGCTGGCCCTCCCAGTAATATACCTGTCTCAACTTTTTCATACTGTGACTTGCAGAAAAAGTAAGCTATTTTCAGGTGAAGATTGCAATTTGAGAGGAGTATTTTTTCATGTAGGAGAGTTTGATTCCCCCAAGGAACATAGTCATTCCTTAATTTAGCATCTTGTTCCCATCATGAACACATTTCCCTTGGTTGATAAAGAAAGCAATAATCCAATAGAGATGCAAGTGCTCCGTGCTTCTTCATTACCAATAATCATTGCAGGAGCATTTTCCGTTTGCAAAATGGTGAAAACGGCCGCCATCTCTGAGGAAAATCTCATGATTCCGGGCCAAAGAAATGTACTTGGCCGCTGTGTGGCAATCCTGACAAATCCTTCTGTTCTTAACCACCCTGATAGGCGATCCGCCTCTTGTTTTCATCAATCCATATGTCATAGCCAGCTTCTCAGTGTGACTGAGCAGAGCCTTCTCCTTCTCATTGTCTTCGATGTTCTGATATACACAACTAATATCAGGTACATACCCTAGCTTTTTTATCTCGGAAACTAACTGGTATAACTCAAAAAATATCTCCCCTTCTTCTGGATGTGATTTCCCTTCTGTGGAGAACACATGAATATTCTGATTAACTTGTATCCAGCTCCAAACCTCAGGGCTTTTCACCCCCACAGCCGCCATTGTGTCTCTGAGGCGCTCCACATCCTCCCATCTGTTCATAGTGGAGTATATATTCATCATCAGTACATAATTAGCAGAGTTATACGGTTCTAACTTGAAAAGATTCCTTGCTGCAATCTCGGCTAGCATAACGTTGTTCTGTACTCTGCAGGCTGCAAGAAGAGCACCCCAAGTACTAGCATCCGACTTTACAGGCATAGTTTGGATAAAATGCAACGCCTCGTCGAGAAAACCGGCTTTTCCGAGAAGGTCTACCATGCAAGAGTAGTGCTCAATTGTTGGAGTGATGTTGTAATCTCTACTCATACTGTCAAAGTACTTCCACCCTTCATCAACTAAACCTGAATTCTTGCATCTAGATAGAAGCGCTGTGAAGGTAATAGCATCGGGTCTGATACCCTTTTCCCGCATGTTGTCGAAAAGCATCATTACTTCTTCCCTGTAGCCGTGAATTGCATATCCCATCATCATGCAGTTCCAACACGGTAGCGTTTTCTCCTGAATTCTATCAAAAATCTCACTGGCTACTTTTAATTTCCCTGCCTTACTATACATGTCAATGAGGGATGTGGCTATATATATGTCATCTACATAACCAAGTCTTATACTGAAGCCATGTATCTCTTCTCCTTTCTTTAACAACGACGGGCCTGCGCACGCGCGAATTAAGCTGCAAATGGTTGTAGAGTTAGGCTTTACATTTTCTGCTTGCATTTGGCTGAAGAACTGTAGGGCATCCATGTAGTTCTCATTATGAGAACTGCCTGATATCATAGCAGTCCAGGAAACTACATTAGGAGTAATCCCCAAACTCTTCATCCTAGTAATCACATCCATGGCTTCCTCGCTGCGGCCCCACATCGAGTAACCTGAAATCAAGCTATTCCATGTCACCAAATCAGGTTCTATCCCTTCGTTCTCCATCTTGTGCAGTAGTTCTTCGGCATCACTAAACTGGTCGTTGAATGAGTATCCTGATATCAATGAATTCCAAGCACAAATGTTTTTGTTCTTCATGTGATGGAACACTGCTTGAGCTTTATCTAAGCAATCATTCTTGATATACATATCCACCAATGAGGTACAAACATAAACATCATAGTCAAGCTTGTTTCTCAATATGTAACCATGGATTTCTTTCCCTAAATTAAAGAAACCCAATTCAATGATTGCTTGCAGTGCACTAGTTACCGAGCACGAATCCGGCTTTAAGCCTGCGTTTTGCAGGCTCTGGAAATTGGTGAGAACTGTTCCATATGATCCCTGAAGAAGGTGGCCTGACAAAAGAGAATTCCAAGTTATAATGTCAGGTTCAATGCCGGAAGATTCCATTTCATGGAAGATATTCAAGGCATCATCCATATAGCCAAAGTAAGCTGCGTAACTCGAAATTATCGAGTTCCAAGATGACAAGTCATGATCCTCCATTGACTCAAAAACTGCTTTAGCCAGTTTGAGCCTATTGTTCCTAGAGTACATGCTAATTAACGAATTGCAAATTGCCACATTCGAAACTTGCCCAAGCCTTAAGACATGCCCGTGAATCTGCTTCCCTTCATTGAGAGCCCTTAGTTTCCCACATGCCTGCAGCAGCTTGACAGTGGTGCCATCCATGGCTTTGGCCCAAGATAACTGCATGCTGCGGAACAGTTCCAAGGCGTCCAACCACCTCTCACTCCTCAAATTCGCCATGACTATCGTGTTCCACAAGAAACCTTCTCGGTGAGGCGTCTCATCAAACACCTTGTTTGCACTATCAATACCCCAGCATTTTTCATACAAATTGATCAATGCACAACTCAAGTGCACATCAAAATGGAACCCTCTCTTCACCAAACAAGCATGAACCTCCAATCCAACCCGTAAATCCCTCAAAACCAAGCAAATCTTTAGAACAACAGTGAGTGCTATGCTATCAAATTCCACTCCTTTCTTATGCAATTCCCTGAAAACCTCCAAAATCTCTTGAGGGTCACCTCCAAAACTTCCAAACTCCTCCAAAAATGTGTTCCAAACAAGATAGTTCCTCGAAAATCCAACAAAGAACACCTTTGCTGCAGACACAAAATCACCAAACTCCAAGTAGTACCTCATCACAGTTTCATCCATTGTAGCCAAGCTAGCCCTGTTTGGCACTTTCAACATCTGTGCATGCAATACCCTAACAGAACCCAAGGTCCTAATCGCACCCAATTCATCCAAAAAGTGAAAGCATGGAGTAAGCTTTGGTTGGGAAAATGGCTTTGTCTCTGAAATTCCAATGGAAGCTGAAGCTGTTGAAAAATGGCTTCTTGGTGGAATTTGGGTCTGTGGGGTTTGAACAGAATAAGGATTAAGGTGATGAAAAGGAGCTATCTTTTCCATAACCATAAGGCTTTGGTAATGAAAGGAAATGGAAGATGCCATTGGAATGTATTCTATGTGTTTGATGAAATTACTGAGAGGAAATGGAAGATGCCATTGTGGAATGTATTCTATGTGTTTGGTGAAATGTTATGGTGAAGGACAGTTATGTAATAAGAGAGTTCTGAAGTTGAGCTGAGAATCCAATGATGCATGTCCTAGATTCTTCATTAGTTGAAAATTCTGGGTGCTGATGAAGATGATGTTGGAAAGAATGTGAGATGTGTGGATAAGGTTTCTTTTATCCTCAGAACTCAGAAGTGTTTCGTCGAACACAGAAAAACGGTGGCGGCAAAAGGCGAACATTGGTTTTTTGGGGGGGGGGGGGGGNTGAGAAATCAAACATGATCTCTATCATGTAAGAAAATGACATGAAATGATCTATTCTTCTTGTTAAGGGAGTTAATGTCCAAGTTGGTTCGTGAAAAATGTCTCAATACCCAATTTGATGTCTTAAAAAAATTATACAGAAGGACTAAGTTGACCCCCCCAAAAATATTTCAAGGACTAAATTACCACTTTAGCTAGAGAGGTTTTTAATGAGGTCATTCCTTTGCTTGCTTCGCTAATTCGATGGATTTGGGGTGTGAGTTTTATTTTTCCTTTCTTGTCCATGTGTGGTTAAGTTCACTTGTGTCTATAATTGTACTCTTTTTCCTGTCGCATTAGGCTTAACAATGAATTGTTACAAACCTTTCATAAAAAAAAATTGAGACATTTTTTAAAGACCAACTCGAATATTAACTCATTTTTAAGGTTTTAATGTATTTAACTAAAAAATATGTGTGTATAAATTTATAGTTAGTACTTTTAAGATACTAGTAAACAAACTATTTTTTTAAAATTAGGTTGCGTTGGTTTTGTTTAGGGGAAAAAGTGAGTCTAACCCAGCTTCAGTTATTTTAAATTCAACTTGTAAATAGTTTAATAATCTTAGTTTGTATCTAACGTGAGATATTTACTCAAATTTTTTTTGTGAGCTTAGGGTATCCACTGCTCAAAGCAATGACTAATTCTCTCACACCATAGACTTTTCGAAGTGGCTTTAATGCGGGGCACAAAACCTTCTCGTTACATGCCGTCAAGAATCAAACCTCTAACTAGAAGCTTAAGGAACCCAACTAAGTGTCAATTGTGATATCTAATTAATTTTGAGTTGTTTGGGAGCTAGTTCAAGCTCAATGAATTTTTTTGTAAACTAAATTCGAACCTAAGAATTTGACTCACTTCTTAATGAACTTACGCGGTCTCATTAAGAAGTTAGTTGAGTTTGAATTTTATCAAGTTTGATTAACTTTTTGACCCAACTTTGTATAAATTAAAAGTTTTTTAAGTCAAAATTAATCGTGCAACCCAACAGTTGGTTCAAACTTCTTAGATGAATCATGAAAAGGACAATATATTTTTTCTTTTATATACAAAAGGGTCGAAGCCTAAAGAAACTAAACAATTACATTCGAGACGCAAGAAATAGACACCCTAGTAAACTAGGCCTAAGTTTGTGTAGTGAGCATAATAGACCCATTTCCAATCTTCGGTCCTAGAACCATTCAAGCTTACCAATAATATAGCAAAGAAGAGAGTATGAGAACAATAAGGATCACTATGATTCCCTTTTCCTTCCCCTTCTAAATATTTTCTCCCTTTCTCAACTTCATTTCCTCCATTGACGTCAATTCCTTGATTCATGACATATATGAATCCAAGGAGTTGATGGATCATTGGTGTGTAACGAGCATAAGTTTTGAGGAGAATTACACTCCAAAAGTTAGTTATTCGAGTGAGAGAATTCAATTTTTTGTAAGATCTTTATTTTAATATAACCACCTGATGACTACAATCTGTGACGCTTCACTCGATCATGATCATCCTCTTTGTCGATTAAAACTCTTTATATGTAATCTTTTTTGGTTAGTCAACTCTCAATGAAAGCTTAAAGAGAACCACACCCCCCCCCCCAAATTATATGGTGTTACCTATACTTATATAAATTTTACTCTTAATGTTTGAACATCATATTCACTTGGCTGTAGACTTGATTGAGGACCTCCTGAGTTTTCTTGTTTTTGGACTATACTATTTCATCGGTGTACTTGATGGCCGAGGCATGCATAACTTATGTAATTTTTGAAGTTACTTCATTTTTGTTATTTATTTATTTTTATGTCATACATAAATTTCATTTCCTTATCTTTTAATCATCGATGAGAAATCACATTTAATCTCCCCAGCTAAAGAAACTTTCCTAGTTGCTAAAGAGTTGGTGCAGTATGTGTGGATGTGAGTTGTAAGGCTTGAATTCAGAATCACTTATGAATCTTGCAAGCTGCAACCTTCACTTTTTTCAGACACATCCTAGTCATCAATTATGTCCCTTTTCCCAAGTCACCAACAACCTCACGTTTATAATGAGAAGGTGATCATTTTATATAAGACCCTATTTTAATTTATTATTTATTTATTATCAAATGATATTTTATTTAGGTAGTTCTTATTACAAAATTTTCTAATGATAAATATAATATACATTAATAATATATTCTATATAAAATGGGTACAAATTAAGAACTTTTCTCATAATTTCTATGTTATAAAGTCCCCATGTGCACCCACCAACCACCCATTGAAACAGATATTGAATTGAAGTTTGAAATTTGAAGAAACTAAAACACACAAAACACGACAGACGCACATACACATAGAAATAGTGTGTGAAGAAAATTAAAGAGGGAAGAAGATCATCATGGCAGATTGGGGTCCAGTTTTTGTGGCAGTGGTGCTCTTCATTCTCTTGACACCAGGGTTGCTGATCCAGATACCTGGTAGGAACAAGATGGTTGAGTTTGGCAACTTTCAAACAAGTGGTGTCTCCATAATTGTTCACTCCATCCTCTACTTTGTTCTCATTTGCATTTTCTTGTTAGCTATTGGTGTTCACATGTACATGGGATGATATTTATTTTGTATATATATATGATCCCGTGATGTTCCTTCTTATGGTTTTTGGATCATTATGGAATTTGATTCATATATTGGATATGATATATATATATATATATATATATATATATATATATATATTTTGGACATTAATTCATATATTCTTGTTTAGTGGTTTAGTTCATTGAAAACATTGAGCATTATGGTTGGATGGCATGGGATCTATGTTTTGTTTCAAACTTTGTAGTGATGAAATGAATTAATGATGTTGGATCTGCAATGCCTCCCAACAAATCTTGTTTTAGAACTCGCGTCCACAAATTTTATTTGATTTTTGGGTTTATTCTTTTTCTTTCTCACCTTGATTCAAGTTGGGTTGACATGCTTAAAAGTAATGTTAATTTTAAATGTTCCAGGAGCATAAAGGTAAGCAGGAGCTACCTATTTTAGATCCAAATTCTAAATATACAATTGCTTAATATTTGACAAAAAGAACTTTTACTGTTATAACTTCAAATAAGTTTACTCAGCTCAAAACTTTAACATGTAACTTTACATAAAGAACTAATATCAAACCATTCAAATCAACTTAATGTTATTAATCTAATGGCTAAGTAATATTGGTATATCAGTTATAATCAATTACAAGATTTTTTTCCCCTTTAAATAAGAATTCTTAATTAAATATGCCCTATTACTTCATGTCCGTACCATTTCATTCAAAATGTACAAATGCATTTTGTAAACACGATGGTAAATATTTTAATATGTAATAATAATAATAATTTAATAATAATAATAATTATTATTATTATTATTATTATTATTATTGTTATTATTATTTGAGATTTAAATTTTTTACAATAGGATCCCACTTGTAAAGTAAAAAATGAAGAGATTAACTATTCATGCATAAATCATTTATAAGACTTGTACCGAAGGGGTACAATTTAGATCCTGAAGCTCTTCTGCGGGTTCGGGGTCGCCGAGATAGGTACCTGCAAGGAATCCAACGCTCAAGTCAATGAATGTTCGAAACAATAGGAGAATCAAGGGGGAAGTGGGTCCTGGCGTACCTGGTGTGCTGCTTAGGTTTAAATACCTGAGGGGTGTGCATTGTTCCATGGAAGGAGGATATCGTGGGGCGAGAATTTTTCTGATCAGTGGAGGGGATGGTGGAGCATTGCTCCCTGGAGAGAGGATATTAGGGGGCAAGAATTTCTCTGACAATACAATACGTTGATTCAAGAATTGATAATATTTCATTAATCCTATTATTTGCCATAAATAAATGTATAAAAAAAATCCCATTATTTGATATGGTACCACGCTTCAGCAAAAGAGTACTAGTACTTTTTTCCTTCTAGACTCACTCTCTATGCATTCCTCACAAGTTTCTAAGCCACAGCAGGAAGATGAATCCTCAATTCAATTCGATTATTTTGTAAGTTTTTATTCTTATTTTCATAAAAAAAAACAATTAGTTAAATTAAACAGAGTTTAAATACTGAAAAAATTGATGAAAGTAAAAATAAACATAATGGAAGTGAGGCATGGAGAGAGGGGTCGAAGAGAGAGGAAAAAGAAAAGTGATAGACATAGATATAATATAACAAAGATAAAAATGTAAATTCATGAAAGCATATCAAATCAATCCTCATTTCAATAAATAGCAAACATAATAATTAATTTTTAAATCGATTAACATTCCAATTTTACATATTTACTCCCAAACATATTGCATCTGATTTCCAAATCAACTCAATTTCCATATGAGGAGGTTCCAAACACATCTTATATTGACTTGAAATTAAAAAGTGATAAAAAACACACAGAAATTAAGAGAGGGAAGAAGACCACCATCATGGCAGATTGGAGTCCAATTTTTGTGTCAGTGTTGCTCTTCATTCTCTTGACGCCAGGGTTGCTTTTCCAGATACCTGGTAAAAGCAAGATGATTGAGTTTGGGAACTTTCAAACAAGTGGTGTCTCCATAATTGTTCACACCATCCTCTACTTTGCCCTCATTTGCATCTTGTTGTTAGCTATTGGTGTTCACATGTACATGGGATCATCATCATGATTTGTTTTTATGAATGAATCCCATCATGTTCCTTTCTATGTTACATTGTTGGTTCATTTCTTATGGTTTGGATTATGGGATTTGATTCATACTTGTTATGTTATTGTTCTTTTGGGGCAAGTTCCATAGATGCTTGTTTATTGAAACATTGAGCAACATTTCATGGTTGGATGGCAGAATCATGTTTCCTTTTTTCTTCTTCAAACTTTGCAGCAATGAAATGAATTAATATTGTATTGGATTTGCAGTGCTTCCATCTGTATTTGTTTTATTTCCTTTTTCTTTCTTTATTGAATTCGCTAATTTGATTCTTGAATTCAAATTTTAAGAATACATACAATTGTATTAAAATTTGAGAAAGGAGTTTTAATCATCCTAATCAATTTAAAACTTTGCTTGAGGAACTAATGGGGCAAACCATTCAAATCACTTGAATGTTATTAAACTAATACCTAAGTAATATTTTATGGTCTATATACTGATCGATTCAAGATATAAAACTTGTATTGTTAACATTTATGCAAGGTTATATTTTTCCCTCTTCTAATAAGAATTCTTAAATAAATATGGCCTATCAATTCATGTATGTAACATTTGATTCAAAATGTTTGGGGATGCGCCTTGCAGCGGTTAGTGGTGGAATCATGAACATCGCATCTCAACACTACTATTGAATGTGATTGTTATTTTCTTGTTCATTCTTTTGCTTATTACTCTTTCACTCCTAATTGGAGAGGGGACAATCAATTTGGGTCGAGAGTTGGTTTCCTTATCCTAATGGATTGCAGTCACTTGTCTTCTACGAAGTAGAAATGATATGAGCTATTCCATGTAAAATAAAATAGCAAAATAGAAAAACAACAAAAACAAAATGCATAATTAGGATGATACATATTTTAATATATTATTATTATTATTATTATCTAAGCTAATATCCTACCACTCGTAAACTAAGATGCTAAGAGATTATTCACACATAAATCATTCATGAGGCTAACACGCATTAAGAGGAAGGAGAAACCACTCAAAGAATTTGTGATTATCTCTAGCACCCATCTTAGCATCCACACAATAATTGGCCGAGCGAAGCAAATGACTAACGTACACCTCCCAAGGCAAGAAAAGATTTACAACCATGGTTGTTAAACTCTCGAGTTAACTCTTAAACTCTTATGAGTTTACGATTTTACTACGCAAAAACGAGTTAACACTTATGTAAACTCTTTTTTGGTAAACTCGTACGAGTTTAAGTAAACTCTCGATTCTACTAGCGAGTTCACGAGTTAAAATCTACCTACGAGTTTACGAGTTTACCTCAAAATGTACAAATTTTGTAACTTTGTTAGATACTTACCTAACTTTGTTTATATTAGATAATGTATATTGAGTTTATTTTGTTAATTTCATATATTTATCATAATTGAGCTATGTTTTATTGAACTATAAAATAATACATATACTGAATAAAGTATGACATAACCACTAAGTGTCATGCATTAAGGTGTATTTTATGAT
>QANU01017900.1:248243-330740 GCA_003254905.1 Nissolia schottii
TTAGGCAAGAAAAGATTTACAAACCCAATAACATTTGCACGGTCAAACACACAAATAAACACGATGATAAATATTTTAATATATTATTATTATTATTATTATTATTATTTTTGAGATTTAGATTCTCTTAACTAAAATCTTGCCACTCCACCCGTAAAGTAAAATATTGTGGGATTATTCGCGCATAAATCATTCATTGGGACTTATAGCACACATGATGCAATATATTGTTTCAAGAATTGATAACATTTAACTAGATCTATTAATCCTATTATTTTATAGAATAAAATCCTTTTTTCTACCGTAATTATACTTAAATAATTACTTTAATTCTGTACTTTTAAAAGCGTTCAATTTGTTTATCTATTTCTTATAATAAGTTAATTTGATTCTCTTTTTTTTTTACATTTAATCAAATTTTTTAAATGTGGATAATGTCACTATTCAAATGTGATTAAATATAAAAAAAGATTAAACTAATTTATTTTAAAAAATAAATAACTAAATTAAACAATTTTAAAAATATAAGATTGAAATGATTATTTAAATATAACTATAAAAAATATTTACCCTATTTTATATAAATGAATGTATAAAATAAAAAAATCCAATTATTTGATATGGTACTACACTTCACAAAGTAGTACTAGTACTTTCCATCTATACATTCCTCAGAAGTGTCTAAGCCACACAACTGTGAGAGAAGATGAATCCTCAACTCAATCCTCACCTGGACACGTGTCAATCAACTAGTGGCAACATTATTCTATCTCCCTCACACGTCATCACCTACCTAACCCACACTAAATTAAACCATGCTACATGCAACATAAGGCTTAGCTTGACAACCTTAACCAACTTGTCAACTCAACTCAAACGTCATATTATTTATGATATTTGTATTTATTTATATATAAGATAATGTATTAACACACATACATATATATTTATTTATTAGATGAAATTTAATATGATTCACATTTTTAAAAAGATTTTATTTAATAATAAATATGTGTCAATATAATATTACATGTAAATATTTTCTCCATTTTATAATATTAATCTATTTCACAGTTTTAGGTTTATTTATAATGTATTGAACAAATAACATTTTCCCCTTAACAAGTAAACAAAAATCAGCATCATCAACCCTTTTTGTGAACCTTTCAATTTCTCATGGCACTTCACACACTTTGATATTAGCTTCATTTTCATTTTCATCATCATCATCATAGACACATAGGAATTTAGTTATAATAAATTAGGCCATGGAGGCCTTCAATGCTGCTTCTATATTGACCCCTCTATCTGTTTTTTCAAACAGAACAACACAACACCTCAGAAAATTTTCATCACCCCCAACAATTTCTGCATCCAAAGTTACGAACTTTTCAGGTTCCAGCACCAAGAAGCCAAGGTGTTTGCAAGAATGCCTCAGCGGGGGTCTGCTTCTTGCAGCTTCTCCTGCTGCAGCTCTAACATATGAGGAAGCATTGGGGCAATCCTTGAGTTCCCCTGGCTCTTCTTTTCCTGTTGAATTTGATGCAAATGGGGTTGTGGAGAGTGTTCTAACCTTTGCATCAGAGAACCCTTTGGTTATTGGTGGTGCTGTGGCATTTCTGGCAGTGCCTTTGGTTCTGTCTCAGGTTCTGAGGAAGCCTAATAAGGCATGGGGTGTTGAGTCAGCAAAGAATGCTTATGCGAAGCTTGGTGCTGATGGGAATGCTGAGTTGGTTGATATAAGAGGAGCTGTGGAGGTTAGGAAAGTTGGTGTTCCTGATGTTGGGGGTTTGGGGAAGAAATCAGTGTCGATTGCTTACAAGGGTGATGATAAGCCAGGGTTCTTGAAGAAGCTTGCATTGAAGTTCAAGGAACCTGAGAATACCACATTATTCATTCTGGACAAGTAAGATATAGCTTTAAGTTGTTTTTACCAAATGTTACTAAAAAAATGAATGTTTCTTCGTTTTTGATGAATTTCTGTTCAGATTAATAAGAACATCTTTGACATCCATCTCTTGAAAGGGAAAAGAAAGAGCAGTTATGAAATCTATGTTGCATAGTCATACTTGAATGTGATAGTTTATGTTACATGAAGAGTATCTCTAGTGAGAATGTTAACATTCCAACATAAGAATTCCAAAAATGCTTGTAGGGGTAAACTACAGAAGTGAGAGTACAACCAAAAGTTGAAGTGATAATCAAACTCAGAACACAATTTTCTGTTTCAACTTTGATGAATAATGTCAAGTTTAACCAATCAGAAAGAAATTCATTGCTTCAGCTGATAAATCTGTATTCTGCATCATCTGATGTCGCATTTGAGGAATTTTAACTACTTATATTTGTTGTTTCTTCATGCATTTGCAAAAGAATGTGCTTGAATGAAGCTGATTGAGTGAATTTGTGATGGAAGCCAGATTCAATGGGAACTCTGAACTGGTCGCAGAGTTGGTCACAGTTAACGGATTTAAAGCTGCTTACGCGATTAAGGATGGCGCGGAAGGACCGAGAGGATGGATGGTATTTCTTGTCCCTTCCCATTTTTTATTTTTTGTTTGGTTTCATTTTTATCATATTTGCATTTAAAATATTGATCTTTCTCTATGCAGAACAGTGGTCTTCCTTGGATTGCACCAAGAAAAACATTTAGTTTGGATTTTGGCAATCTGACAGATGCATTAGGAGTATGTATCTGGAACTGATCTTATTACAATCGAAATTTTCGGTGATGTTACATATGCAAAATACTAGTGTAACTTTTCATACTGCTAAATAGTAGGCATTTGCTTTCTGTTAAATTTAAGACCACGTAAGAGTAAGGCATAGCATACTTTTGATAAACTTTTACTGGCAAGAAAAGGGTCAGAAACAATGTAGAATAGAATGGATTCTTAACTGTACTTACTCATCGAAAAGGTTCAATATACGAGAATGAGATATTGTTTTTCGAGAACATGGTGATTGATTCATTATGGTTGCCTTCAAAGCAGAAAGATGTTGTTAATGACCTTAAACTTTTAGCATTTCTTTTGTCCTTTTAATTAAATTGATGCTCATTGCAGGATACCTCTGATGGCTTGGTTGTTATTCTTGGGATTGCTGCAACTACTGGACTGGGTCTATTAGTATTCTCTGAGGTTGATTTAATAAGCTTTTACGTTTGGAAACAGCTTATTTTTGAAAAATAATCGCTTATTTTTCAAAAGCGGTCATATGAAGCTTTTGAGTATAAGCTATTTTGAATCTAAAATAAGTTAATCCAAACACATTTTAAATATTTTCCCTTTTTCTGGTGTCACTATAGTGACTTAAAATTACTTGTTGGTGATACTACTCTTTTTGTAGATAGAAACAATTCTCCAAGTTTTGGGATCAGTGGCACTTGTTCAGTTTGCAAGCAAGCTTCTATTTGCTGAGGTAAGGCTACGTACATGTATCCTCCCCAGACTCAACCAGATGGGAGCCTGTGCATTGTGCCACCTTTTTTATATTATTATTCATAGATGTGAAGTCTCAGGCTCGCATTAATTTATTTCCTTTTTTCTTTCTGAAAAAAAAATTGTTTGATGGTAGGAGCGAAAGCAAACACTACAACAAGTAGATGAGTTCTTGAGCACCAAGGTTGCTCCTGCAGAGCTTGTTGATGACATAAAGGTACCTTTAGATATTTCATGATTCATATATCCTGGTAAATAAGCTATAGTATAGTTTATGATGCCAATAGATTTTGAAATGTGTAGTTTAGTTGGCAACATCATACCTATTTTCTAAAAATTTGGCTAACGTGGCCTTTGTTGTTCTCTTTGAATGGAATGGCTGGGAATATCAGCAAATTGGAATGGCTTTTCTACCAGCCTCCATCAATAGTAAGACTCTTCCTGCACCAGCAGATACTGCCTCTGAGTCCAAAGTAGATGCAGTAGCAGCAGGTCCTGCTCCAGGAACAAACTTGGTGCCGAAGGCCGAAATCAAGGATGAATCACTTCCTGTGCTACCAAGATCACTCTCACCATACCCATATGTAATGTCTTAATTCCCTTGGTCTGTGGAGTTTTTAATTTTTCTGTGCTGGTTATATATGCATGCTTTTGATGGCTATGACTCTTGGCACTTAGTTTTTTCTATGCATGTATTTTTGTTTTAAGTTTGATTATGAGTCCATGAAATTGAATCATATTATTAGACTATGTGACAAGTACTTGTATTGTCATTGACCAGTGTTATTAAAATGATGTCAATGAGAAAGATTCTACACCGATATGTTATTTGCAGAAAACAAGGGTATACAAAGTAGAACTAGGAAGGAATGCATTAGATAGAAAGTTAGGATAATACTTGATGTAGAACCCAAAGAATATAAAGATCTCGAAATTTCAACACACACTTTGACTTGAAATAAAGAATATGATAAATACCCTCCCTGCTAAACCTGTTCTTAGAAATGCAGATAATTGAGATAAGAAAAAAAAAACGGAATAAACAAAGGAATTACACCTTGAATGAGTTTATCCAATTTCTTGATGCAACAAGCTAAGCGAATCACTCACCTCTCCTGATGCAATGATAAAGCGAATCACTCACTTTGCACACAAATAGATCACTCCTTTGTGAAGAAAGGTTTTCTGAAGAGAAAACAATATGAAATTTCATTCGTCAAAAGTTGTTCTTTATTGCACTAGTTTATGAAGTATTTATAACCTCTTACATTAGGTTAAAATTTAAACTAAAGATAAACCTAATTTAAACTAAAGATAATCCCCATAACAATAGACCTAAGATTGGGCTAATAAAATAAAACAAATTTAAACGTTTTAAATACTTAAAATAAATAAACAAAACACAACTAAAATAAGATAATGAGCTAACATAGCCCAAATAAGATGAGGTCAATTCGTACCATGTTGAAATTTCCATCTTGTCCTCTAGTGATGTAATGTCCAATTTATTTATTTTTTTTGTCCCCTTATGCATGTGTCAATACCAGGAGTGGAAAATATAGTCGAACGTTATACCAAAACTTATAGTCCAAGCCCTAGGTGGAAAAGTATATTAATATAGTGCAGGAAGACCAAGAAAAACTAAAGATAAAACAATTAAAATGGACTTGTTTTATCGACTTCTCTATCGATATAGTTTATGACAGGACACGATAATGTTGTTTACCTATATAGCTTACCCACCTAGCGGGAAAAAGAGTTATCGTAACATGTGATAAGTTAATTTACCAAGATGGATAAGGCTCCTTTAAAATGAGAAAGTATAGGCGTATTAGTTTGATCAATCGAGTGCATCATACTTGTAACCTACTAAATTATCCCAATGGGGAGACAAATTCACTTTAGAAAAACTCTACATCATCTGCTTTATGTTGCATGCTCCTAAGTAACACACATGCCTAATGTTCTTAATGCAGTATTCAGATTTCAAGCCTCCAACATCTCCCACTCCTTCGCAGCCCAAAATCAAGTATGCAGCAGATACTGCCTCCAGTTCCCAAGTAGTTCCAGCAGCTGCAGGACCTGCTCCCGAAGTAAATTCGGTGCCGAAGACTGAAATCAAGGATGAATCACTTCTTGTGCTACCAAGATCACTCTCACCTTACCCATATGTATGTCTTAATTCAAGTAAACCTTCAGATCCTTCCCCAACGTTAGTAGCATCAGCCAAGTTCATCTCCAAGTTAGAAAGTACAAAATTCGTTCTTGAAGTTGCCAAAAGTCGATCGACATTGAAGGACTATTTGATCGACTTTTGGCAACCTCAGGGACGAATTTAGTACTTTTCATAACTTTGGGACAAACTTAATCGATACTGCTAATCTAGGAACAAATTTGAAAGTTTACTTATCTTAATTCCCTTGCTCTATGAAGTTTTTAGTCTGTTGTGCTGGTTATATATGCATGCTTTTGATGGCTATTTTTCTTGGCACTTATTTTTTCTATACATATATTTTTGTTCAAGTATGATTGTGATTCCATGAAACTGAATCATATTATTGGACTAATTGACAAGTAATTGCACTGTCATTGGCAAGTGTCACCCTACTGAAAAGAGTGAAATAATGAATGACACTAGTGAAGACTGTTGCATGTGATAGAAAAAATCATATTGCATGAAAGCTTTCAAGTATGTTTTTTTAGTAATAGGTGATAAGTTAACCATTGAATTCAAGCGAGGTGAATGAAATGGAGAAGTTGTTTTGGTGTTCTTTGTGTTACAAAGGTAACACTAGGAGAAATTTCGCTGTATATGTGACTAAATGTTGGATGGTAAAAACTTAAAAAGAGAATAAGTTCAATGTTGTAGAGACGAGAATGTTGTGATGAATGAGTGAGCACATTATACAAAATAGAATTAGGAACGAATGCATCAGAGAGAAAGTTAGGGTAACACCTGTTCTGAAAAATACAACAGAACCTTGTCTTAGGTGTTTGGTGGTCGTACCCGAGTTAGAAGAGTAGATCAGATGTAATATAGTGCAATATATAAAGGAAGACCAAAGAAAAACTATAGATATAAAACAATTAAAATGGACTTAAATTGTAAAGGCTTCTCTATTGATATAGTTTATGAGAGGATGCAATGACCGGAAAAAGGCTTAATTGTTGTAATATGTGATGAGTTAATTTATCAAAATGGATAAGGCTCCTCTAAAATGAGAAAATATAGGTGTAGTATCATTACCTAATCAAGTGTATCATACTTATAACCTACTAGATTATCCCATGGTGGAAAACACACTTACTTTCTCACTATATAAAGACAAATTCACTTCAGAAAAAATCTTTTTCCTATGAGAAACATTATCTGCTCTATGTTGCATGCTCCTAACACACATGCCTACTGTTCTTAATGCCTATCCTTGTTTTGCCCTCTTTTCCTGAATTGCAGTATTCAGATTTCAAGCCTCCAACATCTCCCACCCCTTCACAGCCATAGGAGCTTCACTTGTTCTAATTCTTGAAGAGAATTATATAGCAGGCAAATCAAATTGTCCAAACTACAACCAATGATCTTGCAGTAAAGTCTTCCACTTACATGTGTATCTTACATTCAATATATAAGATTCATTTACTAGTTGTGTATAATATATGGCTTGTTATGATTTTCCCCTTCCATTTGTGTAATTTATTGATGTGTTGTAGAGGTAGTTATCTTATGTTGGGATTTATAACATTACGGTTTTCATTTTTGGAGTAATAATAATCAAATATGATTTTATATATGCAGTTATGCCTTTGTATTGACTCAAGTATGTTAGTTTCTTCTTCTTCTTTTTTTTCTCTCTTAAAATATATATATATCCTACTTCATTGGCAAATATAATATGTACAAAATTTGTATGTTTGAGATAGTTTGAAAATAAAAGTTTTTTTTTTTTTTTGTTTTTGAAATTGGAATATACAAGTTGATTTATGTGGGTTAAGTGAAGTTTCTGTTTTATAATATAAATTTTTTTAAGAAAACATAATGTCAGCATGCAGGTCTAAGTCTAGTTAAAAGATTAAACTTGAGACAACATCGGTTGAAACAATTGTTGACCACATGCAGAAAATTTTGATCCCTAAATTGCCACCTTGCACACAACCTTGTTGGGGTGAATTCACTCATAGATATGAGGATAGGATGATGTTTGCTTTACAGGTAGAGGCGGAGGCAAGGGTAGATTGGCAGGGGCATGGTCCTCCCAACTTCTTGAATCTTTTTTTTGGTCACATATATCTAATATATAGATTAATTAGTGGTGATATCTTTCATTGAAGAAAATGCTACCTTAAGTAATTTTAATAAAAATGAGAGAAATTTTAATAGTAATGATACACAATTCATAATATTTTACTTTAGTCTTCATTTTTTCAAACCATGATTTATATAAGATTTTGTCTCTTGTAATTTTTTTTTTCTAAAGCATAATTTAAGAGATACAAACGAGTTAATTATAAATTCAAAAATAATGTTGAACTGAGACAATAACTAATGGGTTAATTAAAAGGTTGAAGTACATATTAGGAAAAAATGTGTTTTTAACCCCCTAAACTATGGGTTATGTGCACTTAGGCCTTTTAAGTTTTAAAAATGTGTAAATAAAACTATAACGTTGTTTTTATGTGCCTTTTAGCCTCTTATTGACTAAAATACCCTCTTCTCTCTTCCTTTTCTTTCACCTTCTATCTTCTCTTTCAAGTTGTTCTTTCTCTTTTCCTTTAGATCTTCAAACTCTCTCCAGAAACATAGATCTAAAATTCCTTCACCCACATCAACCAGAATCAAATCCAAAAAAAAAAAAGAAAATTATCTCTAAAATTCAACAAAATAAAATCAATAAATTAGTTTAGCCTAAATGTTCTTTTGATTTCCAAAGCTAAGCTCTCTCTTGATTTCATTACATAGTTTCTGTGAATCTCATGATGACCAACATTATCATCATACATAAGAAATAACATTTTCATCCAATTTTAGAACTAAAATAAAATATAATAACATTTCTCTCAATCTCGTTCATCTCCACGAGGAACGACACCATGAACAAGGTTTTCAAGCCATTTCTGAACCACTTCGTTATTGTCTTTATCAACGATATCCCGACGTACTCCAAGAGTGAGGAGAAACACGAGCAACACTTGAGGATAGTATTACAGACACTAAGGGACAATCAACTTTATGCCAAACTCTCTAAGTGCAAGTTTTGGTTGGATCAGGTGGAATTTCTAGGTCACATTATCTCCAAAGAAAGGATTTTGGTTGATCCAAAGAAATCGAAGGGACTACAACAATGACCTAGACCTTCCTTAGTAGCAAAGATTCGCAGTGTCCTCGGTCTAGCAGGTTACTAATGACTCTTTGTTAATGACTTCTCTAAGATTGCGACACCCTTGACAAAGCTTACTAAGTTCTAGTGGTATGATAGTTATGAGAGAAGTTTTCAAAAGTTGAAGGATAGTTTGACCCCGGGGCCACTGTCAGTACTACCTTTAGGCGTAGGCGGATTTTTTGTTTTCTATGATGTCTTGTAGGTTGGGCTTGGGTGCATTCTTATGTAGCATGACAAGGTAATCGCCTATGCATACAAGCGATGAGGTTGATTCAAAATCAATTGTAACCAATTTTTTAGAAGTGAATTTTTTTCTTCACATTTAGAGTCTCAAAATTGATTCCAAGGCTTCCTAACTAAAACTCAAACACATTGTTTTAATAGTGAAGAGTAAACATTCAAATTCATCGATCAAATTCATCTTTAGATTATGAGAATGATTATAATAGTTCCTAAAGTTGTCAAAATTTGATTAAATTAATCATTCGACATCAGTCAAATCAGTCTCTCGTACAAATTAAGTTGACTTTATTTTGATAACCTCAAAAGTTAATGACTAGTTCTACAACCTAAGGGCGAACTTACAACTTCAATAACAAATTTGAAGGTTGGCTTGTAGGGAAGATATGCACTCGATAAAGTCATGTTCAATTTGACCAATTTCTAATGAATAAAACATCATTTATGTCCCTAAAGTTGGCAACTTCCACTAGTTTCATCTCTAAATTTTCAAAATCATCAAAATTATTTTCAAAGTTTCCAAACGTCCATCAAATTAGTCTCTTAAGGCAATATTTATTTACCGAGACAAGACAGAAATACTGAGACATAAAGACAAAAGTCCTATTTGTTTATTGAGATAGACAGAAAAATTTGTGTCTCAAGATAGAAAATTTGTGTATTTTCTGTACCTCCGTTTTGCTAGGACATGAGGACACAATCTTTTATATTAGGATAATGTATTTTTTCTGTTAAATTAATGCAATAAGAGTATTTTAAGTCATTTGGAGTGTATTTTCTGTCTTGTTTTTATTAAACCAAACAAAATGTAATATGAATGGGTGTGTCTTGTCCGCTGTTACCAAACAAAATACAAGATTAACTTATATATCTCTATCTCTATATTTTAATTATGTTTCAGCCGCCAAACACAGCCTAAAAAACTTCACTCAATGGATGAACTTGATGGACACTTAATAATTTTTAAGACAATTTTAACAATTTTAAAAATTTAGAAATGAAAATAATGAAAACTATTAACCTGGCAAAATCATCCACTCTCCCTAGTTGGCCTACCGGTAAAAAAGTGAAGATTAAAAATCGTGGACGTCATGGTAAATAAATTTTGAATCAGGGGCTTCTTTTTTGTGGCAAAAAAACACGGATTCCAAAAATATTAAAATGAGAAAAAAATTGAAAAAATAATCCAAACACAAAGAAGCGCGCCATTGTGACCGTTGCCGGTAATTTTGATTTTTCTTAAAAATAAAAAAAATTATTTCCTGGGTTAAAAAAATCGTAGAGAAAAATAGATAAAAAGAAAAAAAAGGAAAAAGAAAGAGCAGAAAATGAAGAAAATCTGAACCTAAAGGGGAAGAAGAAGAAGGTGGTGGTGGTGCCTTTTGTGAGGGTGATTTGCTTCATTTCAATGGCAAGAGTGAAGCATATCCCTACACCCAGTGAACGCCGTACGATTTAGTTGTTTTCCATTTTCATTCAATTTCAATTTTTATTTCATTTCATTTCAATCTTCATTTCATTTTCATTTTCATTTTACAGGTACAAGAAGAAAAAGAGGTTCGTCCACATCCACACCAGAAGGAACCGAATCGCAATCGGTAACCTCTCTTCCCCCCCTCTCTCTTTCTCTCTCCGTTTGTTGGAATTTTGTTTTATGTGTTTGGTTGCTGAGAAAATCCGAGAAAATAACCGAAGCTGTGATTTGAATTGATTTTTTGAACTAATCTTATTATAGCTCGTAACTTAGAAGCTTGTGTGTAGGTTTAGCTAGGATTGGAACTTATGACGTTCTTAATCGTTTTTTTTTTTGGGTTCAACCGAAGCTTCTTGCAATTATGCGCAGTGTTTTGAACTGATTTTAGTTCGAATTTTTACGGTTTTGCTGCTTTCAATCACGAATTTCCCCAATTTGCTTGGCGCATTGTTCACCCGAAGCTTCTTGCAACTCTGCGTAGTGTTTTGAACTGATTTTAGTTCAATTTTTATGGTTTTGTTGCTTTCAATTCACGAATTTCTTTGAGATCTAGATATTCACGGATCTAGAAATTCCTCAATTTGCTTGGCGCATTGTTTTCACTTGAGCCAAATGATGATTTTGGTTTCACTTTTTATGGTTTCTGGCATAATGTTCTCGGTAATTCGTCTGTTTTAAATCCACATATTTACATTTAGGCATTAACTTTGATAGGGTTAGAGTAAAGTGTTTTGTATATCGTTAACAATTATGGTAAAAGTCAAGTGGTTTCATTAACGTGATAATGTGGGATTAAAGGATTGTGTAGACTAGCTTTGCTCTTACTGTGTGTCAAAATTAAATTCTTAGTTTCATTGGATTTTGATGATTTGTTGTACCTTGCTTTTGATGGAACTAATTTGTTTTACTTGGTACTTTATTTAATTTTTTTTCCCTTCTGTTTCTTTGAATTGGAATTTTTTTAAGCCTGCTCGTAGAAGAAGGAGAGATGGAGAAGAGGAACAACCACAGTGTATGTGTTCATAATGTTGTGTGTAATTCCATGTTTCTACACCTTGTTTCTTTGGTTGGTTTTGTTGTTGTCATAGTTATGCTGATTTGTGGTGTTTCGATGTTTTAATGATTCTTTTTTTAAATAAAAAAATATTACAGCAGCACCTCCCACTCAGACTCAGGGTCGGAAGAAAAGGCGAAATAAGCCAGGAGCAGCGGCTCTTCGTGAGATTCGTAATTTACAGAGGACTTTCAAGCTACTTATCCCAGCTGCCCCCTTTATAAGATGTGTGAGTTATTTGCTTCTTTAATAGCACAAGATTTTGGATTATGTATCACAAACAGGATCACTTCATATCTGCGTCCTTTGATGGATGAGTTAGAAATTGAGTAAATGCTTATCGTTGTCCAGTGCCCATACACATGAACATAAGACATTAAATTGTTCCTGCAAAGATTTTTTCCATCAATTTAGTCTTTTATAGGGTAATATAACCGAACAAAATTAGTGTCCAAATTTATATATTGGAAGATTAAATTGATGTCTCTTGTAAATATTGAGCGGCGGAATTGATATCTAAAATCTTTATAGAGGTAACGTCATATGCCATGTATCTTTAGAGGACTAATTTACCCAAAGAAAAACTAACTTCATGTACACTCCCTTGTCTATAAATTAGAGACTACAGGAACTTTTTGTGTAGGTGCCAATTTTTCAACCGTCAAAACGCACTGACTGAAGTGAAAAACAGAGAATTGAACTTCTTGTACTAATACTAACATTATTTTGGAGAATGCTGTTGAATTTGAGTTTAGATGGTGTTAGATTTTAGTGCTACTCCAACTTTTTGCACTTCCATCCAAAAGAAGTCTCATGATCACTTTCTATCTGAAATAAACTTGGGCAGAAAACTTGTTGAGTGTTGCAGCGAATGTGACACTATCAGTTAAGTAAAACTAAGCAGCATAGTTTGGTTGCTATTTTGTTTATTTTTCACAGGAACATTTTTGTTACTTTGATCACTTTTTCACTTGTAAAAGTGCTTGAAGAGCGTGCTCTTTTTCGGGTCTCAAGTTTGGGAAGTTTGTTTTCATTGTTGTAATTATGTTTTTTACCTTTGCTGCAGGTCAAATCTATTACAAACCAATTATCTACAGAGGTCTCTCGCTGGACAGCTGAAGCCATGAATGCACTTCAGGAAGTATGCAACTTTTTCCATGCCAATTGAGTGATCATTAGAGTGCTTGCAATTTATTTAGATTATCGTACAAATTTTTAATTTCTTTTTTGTAATCCAAAGTAAATTTGTTTAATCTCTCCCTGACATTCTTTTAACTTGTTTGTGGATGAAATATCAATTTTTCGTCCTTAGATTTTAGAATACTGTTAATAAATTATGTGAATCTACTGCTGTAGCCAAATTTGTTTCTCTATTTATTTATTTGTATGTCTGCATGTTATACAAACTGAAGCACATTAAATATTACCAAATTTGTTTAGAAATAATCCATTATTTTATGGAAGACTGATTTGAGACTTGACACTACAATATGTTTGAGTATAGACACACTACTAAATATCATTCAAGTCATTAGTTGTTAAAACTATCATGTACCTTAAAATTAAGGGTACGAAAAGAATCTTCATATTTTGATCATCTAGTAACCCAGCAATTGTATTTCATAAATCCTAGTGAGTTGATTTAGATGCTTGGCCCTTTAATCTACATTAGAAGATCAATAACTGATATTAGGAACATGGACTATTATTAGAAGATCAATAACTGATATTAGTAGATCAACTTCTGTTCTCCTATTATTCCATTGATGTAATCAAATTGAAAAGCCTAACTACATAGGCTAAGGGGATGGGGTAACATGGAAATTAAAAGGATGGAATGGAAAAGAGTCACCTTCCCTGTGTTTGGATTGTTATTTTGGATATGACCCTTATAAAGTTTTTTAAGTAACTCAATCTATAACATATTCATTTTATCGGTTCTTATTTGACAATCCTGCAGGCAGCTGAGGATTACCTGGTTCGTATGTTTGAAGATGGAATGCTCTGTGCAGTTCATGCGAAGCGTGTTACCCTTAGTAAGTTGACAAATGCTCTCTACATTCCTCTGATTTTCCTCATTGATCATCGTATCAGTCATGAATTTATCTTTTTTATTTTCCAATATATGCTGATTTTATCCGTGATGAATGAATTCTTTTGGTACTATATTAGTTACATTCAAAGCAACATTCTACAGTCAATTCAGCATGACGACTATTCTTGAAGACTGCCATATACCATGTAATAATGGCCACATGCTACATCTGTTTAAATTTAGAAAACTAACTGATACATGTCCATTCTTGTTTGAGACCCGTGATGCAGTGTTATCAATTATACACTATAGTGCCACTATACTGCTATAGCTTAGCGGGTTTTGAGCTAACTGTTATGCTATTTTATAGCAGAAATAACGGCTCTATAACAGAAAAAATAGCAGGTTTTGAGTAACACGTTATTTCCACTATTCTGCTGATGTAAGGGGTTGCAGATGGTTAAGGTTAACAATTTTCTTTAACAGAAAAAGTCTTGCCTTCATGGTGTTTATGAATTGATTTATGCTCTTTCCCTGCTGATTTTTTTTTTTTCCTTGAGTTCTTGTTTTCTTTCAGTAACCTTATAGAAGTATCTGTTTATGTTTGGTTTCATTTTTTCTTGCGTCAGTGAAAAAGGATATTGAGTTGGCCCGGAGGCTTGGAGTTATAGGAAGACCTTGGTGACAACCTTTCCTGCTTTTGTTATGTAACAACTTGATTGACACCATTGCTGTTTGTAAACCCAGCACTCGTATTGCAGTGATTATTTGTCATTAAATACTAGGATTTAGGCTAATTCTCATGAATTGCCAGTGATTCGTATATCTTTGTAGGTAAATACCAAGTTAGATTCTGTTGTAGAACTGATCCAATCATTACTAGGGAACAGTGGTTTGCTGCAATGACATTTTAAAATTGATTAGTGGCATGTTAGGTTAGCATATCTGTTGCAATGAAAGTTTCAAGATTAATTGCCAATTCGTGTTTACTCAATATGGTACAAGGAATTCATGCAACATTATTTTTGGGGATGCGCTCTACAAACTTGCCATGTGAACGAGATTTCTTTCTCTTTTATTTATTTTTAACTTTCTAATTTCATCTTATTTTTATGCCATCTACGTCTTAAAAATGCCCAACTCGAAATATAAAAAATGATACATAGCTTGAAATGGTTTTCGTAAAATGACGAAACGAAAAAGTAGATTTGCGTTTTATAATGTAATTGTTTCTCTTTCATTGGACGGTTAAATCAAACCCAACCATGATTAGTCATTAACCCTTCGTATAACTTGTACAAATTGCTTCGAGCCAACAAGCAGCGTCTGTGTCTTTGTGAAAGACTAATATGTTAATTGTCTATCATGATATTGTCATGGGCTAAGTTGAGGGTTTAGTCTAATTTGTAGTATTTTTATTTTATCATCTAAATTGTGTGTTATTAGCGCCACGTCAACAACACAAATTATTTGCCTATCACGCTCTCTATTATAACAATCAATCACTTTTGCTCCCATTGATGAGGCAGGGGTTGTTCTAACTTATCTAGAGGTATAATATTTGAAATTTAAGTATGCAGCTGTGTTAAATCTCAAAAGAAAGAACTTTGCCGTTCAAAAAATGAAGTAAAAAAAATCACTTTTACTATTGCCAATGCCTTAAAAATGGTAGAATACCCTTTCTTTATAACTAGGTAAAGATGATTGACACAATTAATAATGAAACAACTTATATCCTAAAAGGACGTGAATTTAATTTCTGTTATTGATGTGTGGGTCATTTTAATAGATGATTTGTGGACTATAATAAGATAATTAATACTGAACCTACCTAAACTTTTTTTCAAAAAAAAAAAAAAAAAAGTTTTTCTGAGCCACTAGAGTAATGGGCCAAAGCCCAAAGATAGAGTATTAGGCCCAATCCCACAACGACTCCAGGCGACTTTGTTCTTGCTGTGCGTTCCTGGTTGAAGTATCGTATATCGACGTAATTCGAAAAAAGGAGAAAGATCATCGCCTCCTTCTCCGGTTAGAGACGGTGAGCACTTTCTAGAACCTTCCACTCAGATCTTACCACCTTTATTCCTTCTTCTCTCCCTCGCAAACAGTAGCTGCAGCGGGGGCAACTTCCCCCTAACTCTCTCAACCTTGAATCTGATTGTGTAACGGAGTTTTTGAATTATTATTATTGTTCCATCTCTAACATTTCTAATGTTTGTTACGGATGCTGGATGCTGGATGCTATTCTCAATTTTGCGCGATTCATATGTCAAATTTTGTTCTGATACCTGATGTTTTTATTTTTATTTTTAATTTAATTCTAGCCGGTGTATCAAAATCTGGTTCCCAAACCTTTCCGGCCTTTTATATTTGTAAGCATAATAATAAATGATTTGATGAATCTGGAAATGTATTTTGAATTCTCCGCGTTGCGTTTTATTTGTGTTATGATGGTTTGCTAGCTGTTGTTTATGTTTGGAATATAGACATATAATATGTTCCTTGCCCAAATGTTTGGAATGAGCATTCGCCTAGCTTATATGTTGAATGATGTAGATGGCATTAACGATGCCAAGCCTCCTTTTGAAAACTAGGAAATTATTTGCCCCAAGGGGTACCGGAGAAATGAAAAATGAGATTCAAAAATTCAAAAATAAAAAATGGAAAGTTGTGTTTTTTTGAACGAGAGGGGTATAATGGTCCAAATTATGACCAAGGGTAGTTATTTTAGCGCAACCCCTTTCAGTTTCTATTAAAACGCTGCGTTATAGCATAGCAGAAATGGGGCACATCGCTATGTTATTAATAGTGGTTATAGTGGCGCTATAGCGGTTATAGCGGGACTCGTCGTAGGTTTTTGGCTATCCGCTATTTCCGCTATTGGTAACACTGACCCGTTTATTAGGTGTAGGAACAATGAGTTGTTTAGACCGAGTAAAGGGATGCATAAGATAATCGCGTTTTGTATTTGTTTTGGTGGTATATGGCTTCTTAATTACTGGATTTTGTAAATCGACAGCTGAAAATTGAAGATTTACTGAGTTTTACGTAGTTTTTCGTATGCACGCTGATGTGTAAGATAGGTTGTATCACTGGTCATACAAGCATGGGGTTGTCTTGTATGTTTTTTTCGGCGCAGACCTGTGTACTAGGTATTTCTTTTTATCACAAAAGAAGAAAAAAGAGTAGTATGTTACATGGTTGAGAAGTTCTATCATAGGTCGTAATTATGATGCCAGAATAAAATATGTTTTGAACCTTTTTGATTAATGTGGCCCTTTATGTACATTGTCTTGCAGTTGCTTTGGATTTTTCTTGGTGGGGGTTTTGTTCTGTAGAATTACTTGGTCCAAGACATTGTGGCTGAGCAAAATAGCATGGCGGATCAGGGCTCCAGTTCTGGCAATATTTCAGCCAAGGGTTCAGATTCAGCTGTTCATCTAAATATCAAGACTCTAGATTCCAGTGTCTACAGTTTCCAAGTGGACAAAAAAGTGAGAAATCATCTTCATTTCCTGTCATTATTCTGTTTATCAGGTCCTTTAGTGTGGTGATATCTTCAGGTTAGAACGTTAGAGCATCACTCTAATATGGTCTTTGAAATTGTTCAGATGCCTGTTTCATTGCTGAAAGAGAAAATTGCAAGTGAAATTGGTGTTCCGGTTGGTCAGCAACGACTGATTTTTAGAGGAAAAGTTTTAAAGGATGAGCACCCTCTTTCTGAGTATCGTATCCTTCTACTTGCATTTTGCCCCCATCAGGATCATTGAATCATGCTTAATGGACGTGGACGATTCTTAGTTTTTGGGTGATTTGTTTATCTATTAAGTAAAGTGCATCATGTACAATTAGTATCTTCTCTTTATTCAACTTCCTTATTTGTTTGGCTTTCGGAAAAACATTGATTGCATATTATGGCAGACAAAAATGTTCTGAGCTTGAATCAAATGGTAAAATGGGTTAGTGTCTGTAAACTGTGGTGATTATCTATTTATTTTATACTATAATCCTTAACCATTTAAGATGTCGAGAATGGGGATACCTTGCATTTAGTCGAAAGGCAACCGAATCAGTCACAGGCTTCTGGTACTAGTACTGCTGAGCCAGCTGGTACTAATGGTAACCAAGGTATAACTTAAGGCTGCAGTCATGTTGATTTCCTTCCACAAGGTTTTTATGATTTTTGTTGATCAATGTCCTGATGTACTATGCTAATGATAAATTTGATTACTTGAAAGGAAATGATGTAGGCTCAGGGGCTCCTCGTACCCGTGTTGGGTCAATTTCACACAGCGTTGTTCTCGGGACTTTTAATATGGGGGAACAAGGTGAAGGCGTTGTTCCCGACCTTACTCGGGTGGGTCCTATTCATAATTTTATTTTTCTATTCAATTTTCAGATGGATCTGCTATGGCATTTCCTGAGAAATATGGCTGTATCATGTTTTCAGGTTATTGGAGCAGTTTTGAATTCTATTGGAATTGGTGGCCAGAATCCAAGTAGTAGTATTCCTAATGCTACCCAAACTTCTTCAGTTAGTATCACTTACCGTATTTTCTATAGTTTGCTTGACTTACATATTTATTGTACACATTTAATTTTCCTTACTCTTAAGTTGGCAACCATTTTATAAGTCTACGTTTTTAACTTCCTTGTTCTATATGATTGTTGTTGTAAGTTGTAACATTTTTAAGTTATTGTTGGTTATGTTTCTCCTTGTCTTGTCCATTTCAATTGCAACTACATAGGTCATGAGACAACCAAATGTTTTATTGTCTAGTTCAGGTGGCTTGTATTTCTTAGTGTACAAACTCTTCATGTATTTTTCCTAATATTGTTAAATCTCAAGTATTTCATGAGTGATTGCCCATCTCATTTTGGAGTCTTAGTTTTGCTTATTTTTCCTTGTGACACTACCTTACTGAAGAACACAGACTTGTCCTTTCAAGTTGGTAAATGTTGTTTTCTTACATGCATCTTGCAATATATGTCCTTTGAACTATCTAGGTTTGTATTTAAATGAGAGCCCAATCTGTTTGATCAGGCTGCATCAGGGAATGTAGCTGAAGGAGTGCATGCTGGGAATCAAAATGTTGCCGGGAGCCAACTGCAGTCTGGCCAGACATTTCCTGGTCAGGCATTCCAATCTATGCCTCAAGTTGTTCAGGTTCCTGTGGCTGCAGGAGCCATACCCATTCCTTCTCTCAATGCTGTATGAACATAGTCTCTCTTATGCATTACTACCCTCTTAGTCTTGAAATTTAATGCGTTGTTGATAACAATTAAATTTTTTCCCCCATCATTTTCTTTATTTCAGCCAATTCCTGATTCATTGAACACGCTCGCTGAATTTATAAATCGCATGGAACAGACACTATCAGAAAATGGTGATGATGCTTAAACTGTTGCCCTTTTATTGCAAATTGAAAGGACATGGAGTTATTTAGATTTGCTTATGCAGGTTATCAGCCAAATTTTTCTTCAACTAACCCTGGAGATCAACGAGTTGAATTGCCTTCCAATGCACAAGGTTTGCCGACAGTTGAAGCATTAAGCACCATCTTGCATCGTGCAGAACATTTGCTTGGTCGTCAAGCTGTTGCTGCGCTATCTGTAATTAACACATCCCATTTGCTAATATTCATTCTTTTCCCTTAATGATATAAAATATTTTCTACTATTTTCAATTTTAGGGTATTTGTTGTAATGCTAAGTTTTCCTAGGCTTGTGCATTAACGATTTTGGAACAATAAAAGGATGAATGGAAATTGAATAGAGCAGTTTTAAATAAGTCAAAATTCTGGGCAAAATAAAAGTGTCACTCTTTTGATCAGCTTTTTGCATGTTTAACACTAAAATATTATCATGATGTAGTGCTTATATGTATGAGCTAGCCTTGTTATCTTTATCTATTGTCTTATCTGATTCTGTTTTTCTTGTAATTTGCGACTCTAGCATATTGCAGGACGCTTGGAGCGAGAGGGGAGGTCCTCTGATCTAAGTGTAAGGGGTCAAATACAGTCAGAGTCAGTGCAAACAGGACTTGCTATGCAACACTTGGGTGCATTTCTACTTGAGCTTGGCCGAACAATGTTGACACTGCGTATGGGACCATCTTCGGTATGTTTTCATCCTTTTCTTAAGTGATTTAGTTCACTTCCTTGTGTCAACATATTCAGGACAATGTTCAAATTTCAGGCTGAACCTGTTGTTAATGCTGGACCAGCAGTCTATATTTCTCCTTCAGGGCCAAATCCTATAATGGTGCAGGTTTGCCATTTATTTTGATATATGATGCTTCATGAATGCTGCTGCCAGACCAATTATTTGACCATTAGCTGATTTTTCTATTGAGTTGATTAACCTGCTACTAATTAATTCAAACTGGAAACTGTAATTCTGGCTGTGCCGCCGTGCCTTTGCTTATTTCACATTTTCTTTAGTCATTTTGCCCCTTGAATATTTAATGGTCGCTTTGCTGAACCTTGTTCTTATCTGTGTGCAGCAGTTGAAAAGTGTTTACGTTGTTGTTTCTGACTCTGCTGATATTTTGCTATTTGCAGCCCTTTCCTCTTCAGACAAATTCACTCTTTGGTGGTTCTGTTCCTTCTTCAACACCTCCAACATTGGGTGCCATCGGTGTTGGAAGTGCTCCTCGGAACGTAAACATTCATATACATGCTGGTATGTAAAACTAGTTCTTCTTGTACCAACGAACTGTACAACCTTTAGTAACTCTGCCTTCTATCAGGTACCTCTCTTGCACCCATTGTATCAGCAATTAGTTCTAGGGCAAATAATGGAGAAGGGGCAAGAAGTGAACGCCATAATGAGCCTGGCTCTGGTGATTCAGGTTCTGCACGGGTGGTACCTGTTAGAAATGTCATGGCGGCAGCTCCCACATCTCACCCTCCCGGTGTTGGAGTTGCTAGTAGCACCCAAACTGGGTTAGGTGTTTCTACCTCACAGCCACCTGATTCAGATGTGTCTGCAGTGGAAATCAATTCCCTCGTTAGAAACTTACTTCGTAATATGCAAGGAGACAACACAATTCCGTTAGGTGGTTATGAAGTTATTGTTTATAGGGTTAAATATGTTTTTAGTCTCTGAAAAATTACAAATTGTGTTTTACCTCTGAAAAAAAATTTGTTAGGAAATCATCCTTGACAATTTTTTTGGGTAGGATTTAGTCCCTGTTTTCAAGTTGGCCCGTTAACTACTGACGTGATAGTTAACTTGGCCACGAGGCCACATGTCTACCCAAAATTGACACCCAGTCACGTGGTCAGGTTAACTGGCACGTCAGCAGTTAATGGCTCAACTTGACGGCAGAGACTAAATCATACCAAAAAAATTGTCAGGGATTATTTACTAACAAATTTTTTTTTCAAGGGTAAAACACAATATTTGTAATTTTTCAGGACTAAAAACATATTTAACCCTTGTTTATATATGTATATATATGTCCTACTAGCATTCAGTTTTCATAACTGCTTTGTATCCATTCAGACCAAATGGAAGCATCTGGCCTGGACTTGTCTGCTGGTTCTGAATCTAGACCTGCACAGGGAAATGGACAGTTAGATACCGGGGCCATGAATGGCTTTGGAGTTGCAAGTGCTTCCTCAGTCAGCTCTTCCTCTGTAAGTGGAGTACAAAAGGTAGTACTTCTGCCCATACTCGGTGATATATTTGTTCCCAACCAGCACGGACTTTACTTGACTAATATTAACCTTTCAATCACTACCAGCCCCAAACTGAGGCAATCCAAACCGGTAGTAATGATGACGGAAATGTTTCGAGTTCTTCCAGTTTACAAAGTTGTTTGAAAGTAGAAGATACTCCATCTGTAAGTGAAAGACAAGGTGTAACTGAACCTACCAAAGCTGCACCACTGGGATTGGGTGTGAGTGGTTTGGAGCGTAAGGTAAGCTTATTGGTTATGCTTTTGTGAATAAGTGGCATGCTATGTAACTGGATTTGTTTGCTGTGATGTTGGAATGGTATTTGCATAGTGTTCAATAGGCTGTCATATGTTTCTTCTCCATTGTCCTTTTGAAATTTTACTCATATATTTGATTTATTTGGAGTTATATTCTATCATACTTGCTGCAGCAGTTCCCCAAACTCCTATATTGTTATCTATTTGAACACACTATTTTTTGGGACGAATTTCTATTTAAGTAATTATGTTATCAAAATAGAGATCCTTTAAATATCTGCATAGGTGACATACAGGCTCAAGATTGGATATTGGCTAGGCTTGTGCCTTGGCAATAGTGAGTTTAGTGGGCTTAAGTGATATTTTTGTGGAAATATTTATCTATCTTCCTAAAAAATTTTACTTCCAGGGGTGGGGAATTGGAATAATTTTACTTGATTTGTGGGAACATGTTTTTCAAAGGATGAAAAACTGAAAGCAACGTGCTGTAAATAAAATAAGAAACCAACAACAAAGCTTGTACCACTCGGTTGAGTCAACTACTTAGATTTAACGTCATTTCGTACTACTATACACCATCTTGAATAGAAAACACAAACAAAAAATATTTATTATCGATGTTGAATTTTGTGGAGTGTGATTATGTTATTTTTGACATGTTGATGGCCCAGAGTCTTGGTGGATCTGGTTGGAACTTCTACTTATTGTATTCTTTACTTCACATGACCATTCTTCATTCTCATCCTTCATATATTTGCTTAAATTATATCTAACAAGTTCATGTGCAAAACAGAGGCGAACTCGGCTTCAACCTCCTGGTAGTAAAGGTGCCGATGATGGATCATCCACTTCTTCTGACAATCAAAGTCAACCAACCAGAATAGATGGTCAACATATATTGCAAAATCTTGCAAGTCATGGATCCGCTGTGAATATGAGAAATGCTAATGTGCCACCCCAGCGGCCCTTGCCTTCCACCAATAACCAGATTGATGTGGCTGGTTTAATGTCTCAGGTTTTACATAGCCCTGCTTTGAATGGTTTGTTGGAAGGGGTTTCACAGCAAACCGGGGTTGAATCACCTGATGACTTGAGGAACATGTTGCAGCAGTTCACGCAGAGCCCACAGATGATGAATACCGTCAATCAAATTGCCCAACAGGTTGGCAGTCAGGATATGGGAAATATGTTTTCTGGAATGGAAAGTGGGCAAAGGGGTGGGGGTGGTATTGACTTGTCAAGGATGTTTCAACAAATGATGCCCATTGTATCTCGTGCCCTTGGTGGGGAAACTCCCTCTCCACTATTCTCTGCTGCAATACCTGAGTCCCAGGCACCCTACAGAGATGTAAGTTTTGATAATACCAGTTTATAGGTTGTTTACATGTGCTAAGAGAAAGGCATTGACTTTATTACTGCACTTCCATGTTTAGTTTCTTTGGGCTATTGAGAAAAATAGATTTCCTTTTTGGCTACTTACTTTGGTTTAGATGACAGTCGTCTAAAGCTCTATTTGGTTTTCCGGAGGCTGTAATTTGTAGCTTCTTTTTCCAATGTTCATTTGGCTATTTTGGGTGCAGATACTTGAGTATCGTTAACATTTCTGCACCTTTGTGGCCTGTCTAATCAACAATCCTTTTAGGGCTCATTTAGCATCATTCAATTGTAACACATGATCCACTTATTTTCTAAGCTGATATGTCGTAATAGTAGTTATATTATGACTGTATTCTTATCTTCTGTGCATATCCCAGCTCAACCTTCAACCGGTGGCAGATAGGATTGAGAGCCTGAGTCCACCCACAGATGTTTTCCGTGCTGTAGCTGAAAACGCTGTCCAGGTATCCGGTGGTGGAAGTGCTTCCAATGATCTTCTGGATGAGCTATGCAGCAATGAGAGTCTTGCCAGTGTAAGTACTCGGCCAGTGTCACACACACGCGTTCTCAAAGTTTTGTGCGTGGACTCTTTCAAAATATCTTGGTTGTGCAGGAATATATGGAGATGTTGCGACGCGATGTGAGCCAGCGGCTCCAGGGGCAATCTGAGCTGGACAAGCCCTAATTCCAGCTTCTGTGGATATGTATTTTCTGCTTCATCGCCTCTATTTTCGTGCTTCACAACTCTAAACTTTCCTGAGTTTGGGTCTGCCCTTTACATTTATTATATATAGGTCTGGATCATTTTGACAGATTTCCAGATCATTGTGTTAAAATTTTAATTTATACTTTACTCCGCAAGGGAGACCATCAAAAAATAGTCTTGTACATCTTGTGCTTTTGCCCCTTACTTTTCTGGTCTGAGTAACTAAATCTGATTGGGCTGCAACATTCTCTATTATTTTTTTTCTCCCTGCTAGACGTCGGGTTAAAGGATATTTACTATATTTTTGGGGTATTGTTATTTGGCAATATAAGTGCATGATATGATGGCTGACCTTAAATGATTTTTGCTATTTTAGCTCACTATGGGTAGATATAGAGATGTAGGAAGTTTACTAATGATAACAAGGCCAGGTCATTTTTCATTTTGTCTTGGAAAAATGTTGGGGAAACTTAACTCATTAACTTATCAACCTACCCGTTTTGATGAATGATATTTGACATTTATCTTTCCATTTTGTTAAAAATGGCAAGTGCCATTAATTAAAATGGATAGATTGATAAGTTAGATCTCTCAAGCATTACTCTTTAGTCTTAGAAGACCAAGTTAAATTTTTCAAACATTACTCTTTGAGGGCATGTTGTTCACGGAATCTAGTAGCGTTCTCAGGAATCTAAGCTTGGGAATGATAGACTCTTGCGTTTGATTTGCGGAATAAAAAAATATTCTAGTAAAGTTATTTTCTCTCATTTTTAATCTCACTCTCCTTTATGGGATTTTAACATTCACATTTTAGGGGTATTTTTGGTAAAACAAAAAAACTCTTGGAAATATTAATGTTAACTAAACACATGAATGATTCATTTTTATGCATATTTTGCAAGATTTTTAAAAATTTAATGAGTGAATCAAATAAATTTAAAAGTCAATCTTAAAAATGTTAGTTGATTTTGTAAATCACACACCCTTTTTTCTATTAGAAGGTCAAGGCGAAGTTTTCATCTACCAAGAATCTTTGGAATGGCCCAAAGGAATTTGTAAACATGGCTTAAATAGAGGTCTAACTCATTGTGTGTTGAGGGCCTTATGGGTCGCAAAATGACATTTTACGTTTTTGATCAAATCATTCCCCTCTTTTCTTCTTTGAATGGCTAATCCTTCTTCAGTGAAGTACTAGTGGGAGTACTTGCAAGAAGCCAACGCTGCTTGTAAACCCAGCAATCAAATATGCACTGACAATTTGTCATTTAAATATTAGGAATTAGGGTAACTCGTTTATTGTCAATGATCCACATCTTAGTAGTAGGAGAATACCAAATAAGATTGTGTTGCAGAAATAAACTAGGGAAAAATGGAGTAAGCCTTCACATTGGTCCTTCTTGTTGATAAAATCTGACAAATTAATTCCCAATATTTAAAATCGTGCAATTTAGTCATTGACGATGGCAGTCCTCTTTGTTAAGTCTCCATCCAACTCGTATAACGATAACTGATATAACACATTGAGTGTCATCATGTGACCATACCACATTGATGCTTGCTTAGCATGTTATCCCATCACTTTAGTTTTGTGAACTCCATCAAATTAGTTCCTCCCCAAAATTAAACTCAAATCTCATAAATTAATACCTAACTAACCTCTAATCACATAATTAAGAATTCATTACCTCAAAAATCCTCTTGAAAAAATGGAAGGTAACAAAAGATTGAAGTAGTGTGGATGAGAGACCCTCATGAGGGAAAATCTAGAAGGAAGCAGTGCCAGCAAGAAAAGGAGTATATAGCAAAAGCATGCCAACTCTGCATGACAGCTTGATCTGCTTCCTCTGTTGTTGTGAATTGTTGTTCATATTCCAGAACCGTTCAAATGCTTCCCTCTAATCTCAGAGGAATATGTCAGTGACATGAGGTTCACCACCAACAGGGCTGAAACAACCAGAGATTGCGGCGGCAGGAATAGGAAGTTCTGTAGCACAAACATCTTATCTTTCTTAATAAGATGTTTTAATTAGTGTATATTTACTTAATTAATTGATTAGAGGTTAGTTAGGGTGTTAATTTATGAGATATGAGTTTACATTTGGTGAGGAACTAATTGGATGGAATTCACAAAATTTTAAGGACTAAAGTGATAGGATAACATGCCACACAAGCATCAATGTGGTATGGACGTGTCACTTAACGTGCCATATCAACGACCATTGTACTGGTTGGACGAAGATATAATGGAAAGGACTAATTTGCATGGCGTTTGCGATTGCACAATTTTAAACATAGAGGACTAATTTGCCTGATTTGTCAACAAGAGGGACTAGATTACTCGGGAAAAATGCATAGATATGTGAAACTGCATGTACAATATATGCAGTAGCAGAAAAATGAGAAAAGAAACAGAACAAGTGGAATTGGAATTGAGAGAATGAATTGAACTCTTCATTGATAAACAACTAAGTATATATACAAGATATCCTCACTAACTGAAAGTTAACTCAATTAGTTATGTACAACTGCCATCTAACTAACTAAACTAACTTTTCATTAACTAACTATTAGCTTGTGTTGTAAGTAAGTCAGTTTGCTTATGCTGCAAACTTCAGGTTATGTCTTCATCTTCATATTGTGTCTTCAGCTTGCTTTCTTTCCTTCTTTCAAGCTTCATATCCAACACCCCCAACAAGTTGTGGTGTAAGAGAAATTAATCATACCCAACTTGGAGAATAAATGATGAAAGGGACTCGGGGCAAGTGGTTTTGTCCAAATATTAGCAAGCTGTTTAGCAGAGGAAACAGGAATGAGCTTAATCACATTGGCTTGCACTTTATATCTAACAACATGGCAATCAATTTCAATGTGTTTTGTACGTTCATGAAAGATCGGATTGGCAGCAATATGGATGGTGGATTGGTTGTCATAGTGAAGCAAAATAGGTGCAGAAGCAGAGATATCAAATTTGGCTAAAATGAACAATAGCCATTGAATTTAGCATGTAGCTTGTGGTAGAGCACGATATTCAGCTATAGCTGAGCAGTGAACAACTGTTGTTTGTTTCTTGCTCTTCCAAGACACCAAAGAAGATCCTAAGAAGCAACAGAATCCTGATATAGATCGTCGAGAATTAAGGCAAGCTCCCTAATCCGCATTGGCAAAAGCCATGTAGGACCAAATTAAAGTTAGCTGAAAATAGTATGCCAATGGATGCTGAACCCTTTAGATAGTGAAGGACTCTATGAGCATGTTCAATGTGATCTTGAGTATGGCAATCAAGGAATTGACTTAATCTACCTACGACATAGCTAATATTTGGCCGAGTGTGTGTAAGGTAAAGTAAGCGGCAAATTAACCTGCAATATTCAGTGACATCAAAGATGGAAGAAGTTGGGTCCTTTGTAAGCTTGGAATGATAGTCCATGGATGTGGTAGTTGGCTTGCAGTCAAGGAAACCATAGTTTGACAACAAATCAAGACAATATTTTCGTTGATAAAGTGTAATTCCTTTTGATGATCAGGAAACCTCTATGCCTAGGAAAAATTTAAGGTTGCCTAAGTTCTTAATCTTGAAAAGATCATCAAGCAAAGTCTTCACAGCTTGGATTTCATTCAAATCATCCCCAGCCAAGACAAGATCATCAACATAGACTAAGATGACTGTGAATCCCTGTGGAGTGTGCGTGGTGTAGAGAGTAATCGGACTTTGGTTGAATGGAATTAGATATAGAGAGAACTGAAACCAACTTAGCATTCCATTGCCTTGATGCTTTCTTAAGTCCATACAAGGATTTTTGCAGTTTTCAAACCAATTTGGGATTATCAACAACAAGGCCAAGAGGCACTTTCGTGTAGACTTCTTCATGAATATCACCATGGAGAAATACAATGTTAACAACAAGCTGATGTAGGTGCCATCTTCTAGCTGCAGTAACAACAAGCAGTACTCTAAAGGTAGTCATTTTAACAACTGGATTGAATGTCTCTTGGTAATCAATGCCTGCAGTTTGAGTAAATCCTTTAGCTACCAGTCGGGCCTTGTGTCTTTCTATAGTGCCATCTGCATAAAATTTAACCTTGAACACCCATTTACATCTTATAGCCTTTTTTTCAGGTGGAAGAATAGTTAGAATCCAAGTATGATTGTTCTCCAAAGCAGACAACTCAGATTTGATGGCCTACTGCCAGCAAGAGTGATTTACTACCTTCTCATAGTTCCTAGGTTTAAGGTTAGTTGACACGGCTAGGGTAAAGTGTTTGTGGTTAGCACAAAATGCAGTGTAAGATAAATAGTGAGAGATAGGATACCTGCTGTGGAAGGAAAGTGGGTCACCTTGTGATGAATTGGCTAACATACAATGGTAATCCTATAACTAGGTAGGAAGTTTCCTAGGTCTAGTGGATTTCCTAATAACTGGCTGTAATGCATGAGGGAAAGATGCAGGGCTATGTGCAGGGTTGGATGCTGGTGTAAATGCAAGGTCAGATGCAAGGCCTAATTGATCAGATGTGTTGTGCATGCTAGTATTAGATAATAGTGGTTGTGTAGGGTTAGTCCCTAATGTATGAGAGTTATGTTGATGTGCAGTAAGATAAGGTATGACATATGTAAATGGATTTAGAATGAGAGTGTGCGAGGGGACAAATACAGAGAAGGATGCAGATGTGTTCTGTGTAACAGAATTTGTGGCTGTGAAAGGAAAATGTGTTTCATAAAAAACAACATTCCTGGATAGGAAAATTTCCCTTGTGTGAAAATCATATAAAACATAGCCTTTAGTGCCTGATTTGTATCTCAAAACTACACACTTCCATGCCCTTACATCAAGCTTTGTTCTATGAGCTAATAAGGCTGTAGCATAGACTAGGCAACCAAAATTTTTTAGATGCTTGATGGTAGGTAAGGAATTGTATAAGAGTTCATATGGTGAACTATTGTGTAGAAACCTGCTAAGCAACCTGTTTGAGGTAAGTGGCATGGTTGACAACAAAATGCTAAAAACACTTAGGAAGGCAAGCCTGAAAGATCAATGACCTAGCCAAGGTTGTCAAACTCGAGAGTTTAAGTAAATTCGTGAAGGCTCAAAAAACTCGAATCGTAAACTCGACTTGTAAACTCGTAAGAGTTTACATATGTAAAAAATATATATTATAAGCAATATAATTAGGAACTACTCATTATTAAATTTTGTATTCATAATTGTCATTGAATAATGCTAACTTTAAAATAAAATAAATGAAAAAAATATCATAAAATATATCTTAATGCATGACACTTAGTTATGTCATACGTTATTTTGTACATGTATTACTTTATAGTTTGATAAAACATAACTCAATTACAATAAATATATAAAATCGGCTTAGTAAACTCAATAGGTATTGTCTAACACACACAAAGTCAACTAAGTATCTAAAAAGTTACCAAATTTATACATCTTGAGGTAAACTCGTAAACTCATAGGTAGATTTTAACTCGTAAACTCGCTACTAAAATCGAGAGTTTACTTAAACTCGTACGAGTTTACCATCAAAGAGTTTACATGAGTGTTAACTCATTTTGTGTAGTGAAATCATAAACTTGTAAGAGTTTATGAGTTAACTCGAGAGTTTAATAACCATGGACTTAGCTATGCCTAGTAAGTGTTGATGCTTGCGGTCAACTATCCCATTTTACTAAGGAGTCTCAACACAAGATGTTTGATGAATAATACCTTTTTCAGCAAAGAAATCTTTCATAATTCATTTCCATTATCAATCCTTTATGAGCTTGATTGTAACAGAAAACTGAGTTTGTATTAAAGTAACAAAAGATTGAACCAACTTGTAAGTCTCACTTTTATTTTTCATGAAGTAAACCCAAGTATATCTTGTTTTGTCATCAATAATTTTGAGAAAGTATTTATGTCCACTAGTAGAAATGATAGCAAGAGGGCCCCAAATATCCATATGAACCAAATCAAAACTTTTATTAGAAACTGAGTCACTAGCGCCAAAAGGCAATTTCTTTTGTTTTGCCATGTGACATGAGTCACAAGGATTCTTATTGCTAGTACAAGTCACAAAAGGAAATTTCTTATGCATAGCTACATGTTTGTCAAAAGCTACATGTCCTAGTCTATGATGCCAAACTGTGCTCTGATATAAAAGTGCAGTAATATGCAGAAGCTGGACAGAACTGAGTTGCAAGTCTTGAGGCCTTGGTGATTCCTTTGGTTTATGACTATCCATTGTATATAAGTCTCTTCTCACACTAGCTACACCAATCCTACTCAAAGTAAAGCATTCCTGTATCTCACACAATTGATCATTAAACATCATTTTGCATTTCAAAGTTGTGGTTAATTTAGAGACAGATAAAAGATTGAATGTGAAAGAGGGTATGAACAACACATTTGTGGGATAAAGGTCATTTGTGAATACTACAGTCCCTGAAATTTCAGCTTTACTAATTGTTCCATCAGGTAGCTTGACATTTATAGGCTTAATCCTATTGTAAGTTTGGAATTCATTCAACGAGTAGCACACATGGTCTATTGTACCAGTGTCTATCACCCAATAACTTGGTTTATGGTTAGCTATGGCTAGGACTAGATGCTTATCCGATGGATCCATGGATGTGTGAGCTAATGTGGTCATGTGAATGACATTATGAGCAGGTAGTGAATCTTTTTGTAATATCCTGTTGCTGTAGCAGGGACAACAAGGCTTAATGTGTGCAAGTCACATTTGGATCAAAAAATGTTTTGCTATTTGCTTTACTAGAATTGGCCTTTCTAAATGCTGAACTTTTCCTCTTCCTCTTCCTTTACCCTTAGGAACTGAACCTCCTCTATCAATTGTTGTAGCAAAAGTTCTTGATTCAACAGTGCAAGTATTCATTTGCCTTTCTTATTGTGTGAGAAGTGAGAAAGCAGTGCCAATTTCTGGTAAAGGCTTCATGAGCATTATCCGTGCTCTAACTGTTGAAAACTGATCATTCAATCCTCTTAAGAATCAAACAACATAATCTTCTTTTCTATATTGCCTTATAGTTCAAACTGCACACACACAAAGGTCCACAAGCACAAGAAGGGACAAGTCGAAAACTATCTAACTATTCCCAAATTGCTTTCAGTTTAGTAATATAGGCAATGATACTCAACTTTCCTTGCATCATTGCATACATTTCTTCTTGTAAGTCAGAAATTCTAAAAACATCACCCTCAAAATACCTTTGATGTAAGTTATTCCATAGATCAAATGCACTATCAATCCATAAAACACTTTGCAAAATGTCTTGGCTCAAAGATTGAGTTATCAAAGAAACCACAAAAGTGTTGCATTTATCCCATGCAAAGTATGAATTATCAGTTACCTCGGATTATGGCAAAGTGCCATCAATGAACCGCATTTTATTCTTCTACTTAAGAGCCATCTTCATCGCCCTTGACCAGGAATGGTAATTCTGGGATGTGAGCACCATTGAAATCAGAGTAGCACCAAGGTTCTCACTCGGATGCAGAAAGAAAGGACTCTTTGGATCATTCATAGGATTGTAGATATGCTGCATCTGACTCTGATGATTTCTTGCACCAAAGCCTTGATTATCCACTCGGTGATGAGGATTAGGAACTATGTTATCTTGAGGAAAATTGTTGCCAAGATAAGTCATTGTATGATTGTGTTCTTCCATTGCTTCAGGATGAGTGCAAATTCAAAACAAAGAAAAATTGATAATTGTGAAAAATTAGATGAACTAAATTGTCGTTCAAAAGAGATGAAATTGAATGAAAAATCGAATGTAAACTCAATCACAAAGTTTCTGGTGAATCCTCAAAATGAACTGAGAAAATTGCTTAGCAATTCATCAAGAATTCAGTGAAAATTCCTTCTGACCAGTTGAAGCTTCTAAAGGTTAATCAACCTTGAACACCAAGCTTGAAACCTTGAAGCTTTCATGGCAAAGGTGCAATAACAGTGGCGGAAGCTAAATGCTGCTGATACCATGTGAAATTGCATATACAATTTATGCAATAGCAGAAAACTGAGAAAAGAAACAGAACAAGTGGAATTGGAATTGAGAGAATGAACTGAACTCTTCATTGATCAACAACTAAGTATATATACAAGATATCCTCACTAACTGAAAGTTAACTTAATAAGTTATGTACAACTGTCATCTAACTAACTAAACTAACTTTTGTATAACTAACTATTAGCTTGTGCTTTAAATCAGTCAGTTTGCTTGTGCTGCAAACTTCAAGTTATGTCTTCATCTTCAAATTGTGTCTTCAGCTTGCTTTCTTTCCTTCTTTAAAGCTTCATATCCAACAAGATACTTGAGGTGAATATTGATTCTCTTTGTGCAGTGAATCTCCTTATGGGTCATTCCAACCGCTCCCTTCTTACTACCATCTAGAAATTTCTCTGTCGTCTTGGTGAATCCGTGTAACTCGTGTATACATGGAATCCAACTCCCTCTTGGTGTTATTTATTTTTTTTCTTTTATTGCTTCTTTTATTTCGTATGATTGTCACCCTGACTTAATAGGAACTTCGTTTTCTAGGATTGCAATCATTTAGGTGCTGTTTGCTTGTTTGCTTAGACATTTCTGTCCCATATTTAATAAAATTTAAAAAAAAAATTAATGAACAAATGCGTAGAAATTCTTAACTTGAAATAATTTGTGCTATATCATTTGTTTAGGTTTTTTATTTTTTTTATTTTTTTTATGTTACATTAGAGGAGTGATCGTAGTGCCAAACGGGTTAGAGTTCATCGACAATATCCATATAAATAAAAATTATTTATTATTGACCAATAAAAAAATCATTTATTGTTGGAAGGGATTTGATTGGCAACGGCATTCAATTTTTATCTTTTTTTTTTTTTATAACAGTAAAGAGAGTATTCAAATTCAGTTAAAATATTTCGAAATATTTATAGGCGTGTCGAAGCATATGCGTGCGTCACCACCTGCATCATATTATAGTCCAATGGCAAAGAAAGATTGCAGAGAGTATATCCAGGTGTTTCTAAGCAAAAATAAGTAACTTTTGATAGAATTAGAAGGTTGCAAAGCATCAACAACTCCATTTTTTTTCCTTCTTTTAAATCATCTAAAAAAATTCAAATATTTCCTTAAAACAAAGCAATAAAAACATAATTCACGAAAGAAATTTTTTTTTTTGTGTGATCTTAAAATATTAAGTTAAATTATTCTAAATTATAAATTGAATGATATTTGAGCAAAAAAATTTCTTAATATAAAAATTAAAATGTCATTTAATATATAGTTTTAAATATATCTGATATAAGGTTTCAGGTAAAAGTGAAAAAAGGCATATCTATGAATATTCTCTTGAAATTTTCAACACATGGGATGGGAGGGTCCATGGGACACGTCCAGACGTGGCTATTTGTCCTGTTTCTACACATACAACCAGCATTTTTCAAAAGTTTCTAGATTTCTTTTACTTTGTTTTTGACCCATTTAGTAATTTAACCCTAAAGACGAACAAAAAATAATAATTCTAGAACAAAAAACAACAAAATATGTTGACGAAAAATCATGTAGCTCGAAGACAAAAGGATAATAATAACAAATCAAGAGCCAAATTCCACACTTTTTTTTTTTTTGAACTTTTCAGGTTGCATTATATGAGATAATAACATATTGCAACAAGTGTATATATACCCCCACCTTCCCTCGAATTCTATCACTTTCCACAAAATAACATGGCAGTTTCATGGAAAATTTGCAGTGGTCTTTTTCTAGCATCACTAATGTTGTTGATAAACTCAATTATTATTCGTTTGTGACGGGTAGATGTGGAAATTAAATATGTTATGAAAGTTGATGTATACACGTTGAAGTCAAATATATTTGGCTCTCATTTGATGAGAATCTTTGGAAAGTTCATTTGAATTCTACGAACCTTTTTTTTATTTCTTTCACATAGTATGTGACTCTGTTGTGTCACTTTTAATTAAAGGATGCAATGGGCCAATGGCACACTATTTTTACTATATACCATGCATCTTCATATTTATATATTTTTTTGTCCTTAATAATTTTTCTTTTTCATTTCTACCATCAGTTTGATTCGTTAACTATTGACGTGATATACAGAAGTCAAAGTCAACCCTGCTTATATGGCATCTTACGTATCCACGTGGAATAAAAAATTCCTAAATAAGTTTAGTCATCAATAAATAATAAATTTTAGTTTTAGTTTCTAATTAATAAAAAAATTTGTTTTAACCCCTAATAATTTTTTATATATATTTTGCCTACTGTTAGCTTGGACGCGTGACTAACTATCACGTGGCTAGTGTCATGTGAATTGTACGTGCCACATAACCCATACCCATAAGAAACCCATACACATATGACATAATGTTGGAAATTTTGTATGGACTAGCATAAGTTAATTAAAAACTCAAGATTTTTAAAAAATCAGATTAATTTGGTGTCAAAGTAATTAGTACTATTTTGTTTAAACCCAATTATTTTGCAAACATTATTGTTATTGGACCTATTGTTGTTAAGTATGACCCAATAGTGAATATTGTTAAGGGTCTCTGTATTTGGGCTTGCCATAATGAGAAGGATTGACTCGACAACACAAGGAGAGTTTCATGCTCCTAGCTATATATAGGGTGTCGGTTGCCCCATTGACATTAACACAGAAAAATCTAATATGGAATAAGAGTAATAATCTCTCTTCAATCCTAATTTTGGATTTCTCTATTCGGTCTAAAGTTGATTATGGATACATTGTTCTTTAATCTTTTTCACATATTCCTAATGCCAATCTCTCATATATTATGATTATTGTTGTTATTGCATATGTCGTAATTGGAGTTAAATTGTTTTAAAGGAATTGAAATTATTATTTATTATTGTTGAGTCCTAAAATTCCTTCAATTGGTATTAATTAGAGTCAATTTAACTTCTGATTATGACTGTAATTATGTTTTATAGTGAGATTGAAATTTTGTTTTGTATTAGAATATCAAAGGCACATGTTATAAACCCTAAAACAACCTAATTGGGAATTTTGATCTTCTATCCATTCAAATTAAAATTGTTTTGAGGATTATTATTGTTGATGTTGTTTTAAGAGTATTGACATAAAAAATTGTTCAAAATCAATCACTGTATTGAGAGAAATTTGAGTTTGATCTTGCATGATCCCTAACTTTTCTCTCCTGTAATTTGAAATTCCGAAATCATTTTCTGTGTCAGTTTTAATCAAATTTAACGAGGGATTTTGTTGTTTGCATCAATTTGAACTTGTTGAAGCAAATAATTTGTAATTTGATGGGGGGAAATGAGAGAATTTTGAAGAAAAATCGTATGAATCCTAAACGTTCTTTGCCTCTTCAATTTAAAGCCCGAAATCAGATTTTTGGGTGATTTGACTTTGTTTTTCTTAGAATGGACTTCGAATCCAATGACACCAATTTCATGAATTTTGGTTGAATTTTGAGGGAGAAATTGTCGAAAACCTGAGCTCCATCAAATGAGCATGAATCTATGACAATTGTAGCGTTTTGATTATGGGCAAAAATCGTGTTGCAAAACTACAGAAATCAAGCTTGATTTCGGGCTCCCATGGCAGACTCGATTTGGAGGGATGGTGAACAATGTTGTAAATTATGAGATACCCTATTGAATTTCTAGTTAAAATATATTTTGTCGATATTTATGGAATTTTTTTTATCGCATCTCATAATTTGTCTACTCTTAGATTTTATGATTTACAAGAATTACTATTGGCAAATATAGTATTGTATATTATAATTTTATTTCTTGGGACATTGCAATTTTGGGTTTAGTCCAATGTTGGTTTGAGAGTTCTTATGTGTTTTTTTTAACATGATAATGTTGTACACTCCCATATTAATTTGAAATAGTATTTTCATAAAATGTTGGTACATTGATTTATGCAATTCAAGTGGGAGAACATTGAATTATTGTGTGGATTGCATAAATCACTATTAAATTTAATGTTAATTTCATATTAATTAAATGCTTTAAAGCATATTTTGATTTTGAGAATATTGAATTTTTGGAGTGGTTATTGTGATATTGATGTGTGTGTATATATATATATAGCATTTTGACAATAGTGATAAAATGTTGTTTACAATATTTGTTCAATTATTTCTATTTCCGCTGCTTACAGTAAAGTCTTATTATAGTCAAAGTGCTATTAATCTTTGGGTAAAAAAAAAAATCAAAAAGAAGTTATTTTAATGTTGACAATATCTTTATGCTTTGTTTGACAACCACGTCTCTTTAATTTTATTTTGAGGGAAGATTTGCTCACTAGTTGTTATTCATTGAGAATTCTTTTATGCTTTCTTTTGGCTGTGTTTTTACTCATTATTGATATTTTAATATTGTTATTTATGTTGTATTGAGAATTATATTGGTAATGAACTTACCCTTCAATTTATCTTTATTAATATAATTCTTAATGATTTGATAATTATGTTTCTTAGAGCTTTTAGTATCCTTCCGGTACTAACTCTAGGACATCATTTTATTGTGTTTGAAAAGATTCTACTCATGCATTATAATATTGAGATTTCCCAAAGGAATTACATTGCATGATAAAGCTTCATTGGACATTTTGTAGCAATCTAAAAATTTCATGAATTTTGTTGTCACTTTTGGTGAAATTCATCATTGTTAAATAAAATTATTTTATTAATTTATTTTTCAATGGATTGTGAATATTGTTGTATTGTGTATATAATGGGCATACCCTTTGGTGTGACACTATTTGACATAATCATTGTGTGATAGAGAAAAATAATTTTAGTATATTTTATATATATTGCAAGTAATTTTTTTATAATGTCGATAATATCATTTTTCTCTATCAAGTGGGATACTTGTATATTGTGATTTGAAACTCTTTAGTGGGATTGCAATGACACAAGTGCTCTAGTTTTGATTAATTGAACATGCGAAAATCATTAATATGTGAGCAAATATTATTTTGATTTATGATTTTCTCTAACTTTTGATTTGTCATCGCTTTAAATTTTATAACCTTAATTAAGGACATTGTTAAGTCTCTTTGATTGTATTGTTACTCCCCAGTATATTGAAATTTTGTTTATTGGGAGTTAGAGACTATATATTGCATTATGTCCTTAATTATTGTTAACTATAGATTCAAAAGTTACTCCCACTGTTAGTAAACTAATTTCATGCTCAAGCAAATATTGACTTGTTGTATGAGTTTTCGATGACAACAAGGATATATTTGTTGTAAAGTGTCAAATAGACACTTATGATCTCCTTGAATTTTATAGGCAAAGTATGTGAAATTAATTTTTTTTTAAATTGTGATAAACACAATTTTTGTGACTTGCACTATGGTATTTTTATCTGTTTTGTAATTTTGTTATCAGATAGAATAATAGTAAGTTATTGGACTCACATTGAGTACACTACCGTAGAGTATTTCGGAAATCTCACTATCACTTGTTGAACCATTAGAGCATTTTGAAATTGTGATCTCTAATAGAAATTTTGTGTTGCTTTCATATGTTGGATTAGTGGGAGAAATGTGCGTTGTTATTGTTGTTTTTTTCTCTAGATTTAATAATGTTTTTCTGCATATTGGTTTATGATCATGTTGTGTTTATATGGCATATTATGATGATTGACTCTTGTCAATTATGTTACTACAGAACTTATGGTTGTTGATCCCCTAACCAATGGCTAGCAACGTACCTATAAGGGTATAAGGAGGACATTTTGGTGTTTTGGGTTGGTGGGAGTTTGTTCTGTAGGTTTGTTATAATCTCGTGTTATTGTGAATGTCATTTGAGTTTGTGCAACTTAATTATTGACACAATTTTGTTTAATGGCATATAATTGAGAAATATTAGACCCAGTCTCAATATTTATGCTGATATATTTTGTTGCATCTCAAAAACCATCTAGGGTGGATGCATTGTTGTCATATGTTATTGAATTATTGTTATTGTGAGCGCTTTTATGTTCACATGACACATTTTTGAGACATTTCGGACTCAATCTCATTTTGTTGTTGTGTTGAGATTTTTTTGGATCTCATATAGCATCTTGGGAGGATAATGGGTTATTTTGTTGGGAATTGCTTTGATTGCATTCAGACATGCAACTTTATTGTTGTGTATTCTCATTTACCCAAAATATCATTTTGTTGGGTCATCAAGAAATGAGTGTCTTCCATGTGTGATATCAACACTCCTTTGAGTATGTTTTTTTTTTTTTTTTGTATTGTTGAGTACTTGTTATCCCATATTGGAACATTTGTTAAGAGTGCTTACTCGACTTGGACATCTTGTTGCCATCACGTATTGTTGGATTAATATGAGAATTCTTGTTTTAACTTATGCTGTCCAAGTGGGAGATTGTTGAAAATTTTGTGTGAACTAGCATAAGTTAATTAAAAACTTATATTAATTTGATGTCAAAGTAATTAGCGTTATTTTGTTTAAGTTCAATTATTTTGTAAACACTATTGTTATTAGACCTATTGTTGTTAAGCATGACTCATTAGTGAATATTGTTATCAGTCTTTGTGTTTGGGCTTGCCATAATACGAAGAATTAACCCAACAGCTTATTTTACACAAGGAGAATGTCATGCTCCTATCTATATATAGGGTGCCGGTACCCCGTTGACATTAACACAGAAAAATATAATATGGAATAGGAGTAGTAATCTCTCCCCAATTCTAATTTTGGATTTCTCTCTTCTATCTAAAGTTGATTATGAATACATGGTTCTTTAAGATTTTTTAGGTATTCCTAATACCAATCTCTTGTATATTGTGATTATTGTTGTTATTGCATATGCAGTAATTGGAGTTAAATTGTTTTAAAGGAATTGGAATTATTATTTATTATTATTGAATCCTAAAATTCCTTCGCATATGTTATGCTTTCCCGAATACCAACCCAACCCATTTCAGTGACCCAAATACTCATTTTACGATGCTTCATCTTTATCTTTCTCATCTCCCCCCGCCACCACCAATTGTCATCACTATCATTAGATTCAACATTCAATATCACTACATCACTGCCCTCTCCTCTTCTCTTTCTCCTCCATTGTCCCCACCACCAACATAGTTTCCCCACCCCCACTCACATCCACCTACAACCCCCACTATTGAATCTCAAACTCTATCCCTTCCAACCATTGAAATTCCCAAACCCTATAGCCAAAACCTTTACATTCTAAGACAAAATCACAAAATAAAATTCATTACAAGTCAAAACAAAACTTGGAAAGCCAAGTACAAAACCATTGTGTCATTACCACCATTCTTAGTAGTAGTTTGAGCGATGTTAAAGATGAGACTGCGTGACTCACGATTAAGGAAATGGTTCATGGGGTTGATGTCGAGGTCCTAATTGCAACAATGACGTTGTGGTTCCTCACAGATCTGAGTATTGGCGATAGTTTCATGAGGGATGAATGATGATGTCTCTTAAAAGTCAAGAAATGATGGAGGTGCCACTATAAATCCTGTTATCCCTCGTCTTGCCTCGCCAAAGATGTCATTGAGGAGGACACGTTTGTGATTTTTATCTCGACAACGTAGTTTTTTTTATTTTGCAAGGAGTTGCGGTTGGTGGTGTAGTGGTCAAGGGATAGAATCGTGGTGGTAGGTGAAAGGTGATAAGCAAAGGTCATGGAATAGAGAAAAACTCACGCAGCAAGTTAGTTAAAAGCTCATTTTAAAACTTAAAAATTGATAGCTTTTACGCTCTTAATACTCCAAAATACTTTGGATGTTACTCAAAAGCTGATTGAAGTAAAAGTCATATGTTTTATGCTTTAAAGTGATAAAAGCCTTAAAAATTTACTTTTGATCATAAAAGCATAGATTTTATGCATATAACCAAAATGAGCTACAAAAACAGGACTTCAATTACAATTTTTTTCGGACTTGCGAATATGGCCAAATTTTTAATACTACAACGAGAATAATAATACTAATCAAGACTTTGGTGATCCAATTACTCCTAATATATTATTAAGTCTTTTGACTAATTCATTCCAACGTAATTAAAGTGAAGTGTGAAACTTATAAGATTTGAAATTTATGTTATTGTTAATTTTGAAGAATGAATATGTAGTTGATTGGTTTGGTATCTATAAAAGTGACTACATTTCTATTGAATAAAAATAAATAAAAGTGATTTTTTTTCATTACTTACAAATTATAAACATGTTATGTTATACAATTTGTGATTTAAAGTCTATAATTTATTTAAAATTTTACATATCAAATAAAATAAGTTCATGTATGATTTTTAATTCATTTTTTTTTATAATGAGTAACATTTGCATTTTTGTGTTTTGCTTTTATAAGGTTTTGAATGCTTTTTAGTGAATTTTCGCTTTTAATAGCCTTATTGGGTAGTGTGCAATTTTGCGCATGACTTGGAGTGAAGTGCAATTTTGGGAACCTCAAGAATAGTTTATACAATTTACCCTATTATTTATTTATTTAAGGCATTAAAAAAAATATACATTTTAAAACACCCTTTCAACTTTTTTTCCCAACAAAATTATATGAAAGTAAGTTCCAAAAATTAATGGGTTACGATATTTTTTTTAAGGAGGTATTCATCGTCGACAACGATTAGTGGATATGTTTATCGTAACAAAGTTTTTCTTTATGTATATCGTCAAAAATTAAACTTTTGATTAAATGCTTAAAAATTTTAGTTATTTATTAATTGTACTGGACTTTATTACTATGTATTAAGATTCAGTACGATATAAATGTAATTTAATAGTTTGATGTTTTAATTTGCTCCTCTCTTATATGCATTTTCTTTGAAAGTTCATGAATGGAGATTAATTTTCCAAGTTGTCTTATCAAATATAGAATTAGTTAACCTTAGCAATCATTAAGTTGAAATGTAAACGCGTTTGTGAGGAGCACTTTGAAAAACTCCAATATTAACAAGTAAAGCAAACAATTGACCAAACTACATCAAGAAGTCTGCATCTTGTTTTAATTTGGTGGTCATCTGACTGATATTCTGGCTATATGCCGAGGAAAAGAACAAAACGAAAGATTAAGAATATGTGAAGGGACATTTTTTATGTTAGGTTTAGGGTTTAGGATCCTCTAGAATTTTTGAGAGGTTTTATTCATTCTCACTAAAATTTATTATTAAAATTAAAATTTATCAAACTTCATTATTATTTTATGTGTAGTAAGATCTTGACACACTTATCACACATCTTATATTAGTGTTCATCGATCAAATTCAACTTGTAAGAGTCTCAGAATTTCAAATATCATTTGAACTTATGATATATATACTTTTCAAAAAACATTATGATGGAAAGTATAAATATATCATGTAAGATCATGTACTTCGTTAATTTATCACATTAGTGCGCTTTATTTTAAAAATTATTAAAAGTTAAAACTTTAGTGTAACATAGTAAAAACCCAGAAACATAAAACACCCCCTCCATGTCTACTACCAAAGACAAGCCTTTTATAGATAATTTTAAGAATGTTGCGCAAATGGAGCGTACTCTCTTCTTCACTTTTCAAAAATAAAGATCAAATGATCACCTAAAAAAATTGTGTGATAGGGTGAAAACCCAAAAGGAAGCAGGGAATCCTCTTTTTTTTTTTTTTTTGCATTTATCGTACAAGCGTGGCATTTTGTAATCACTACTATGATTTTTATTTTTTTTACTTTTTTGAAAAAATGGCAAAATGTAATGTCATTCACAATGAATACATTCATGGAACTTGGTCATAATTTTCATCTTCAATCTTGACCCATTAAATATACTCTGACTTGCTAGCTAGTCCTCAATGTTTATCTTATAAATTATGTAATTGAGTCATTTGATTTTTTATGTATTGAATTGAGATTGATTATTGTACAGATGGCATGTTGAGTGCCTATATGCACAAATTGAGCGTATGTACTATGTATTACACATAACAGATTGACAACTTGGTATCAACAATTGAAGAAAGAATTGAGTGTAATTACAAATACATTGCTATGCTATTAAAAATAGAGTTCAATTGCAATATATTTCTTTTATACTTTCGTTGAATGAACTATTTTATATGTATGACTTTTCAAGTGACGAATGAATGAGTCAATTATTTTTATTTATATGACAATATTTAATTAGATAACAATGTAAAAAATATTTATACTGTGCATAACAAGTAAATACTTAAAAATATTTGCTTGAAGTTTACAAATAACAGTATATAATTATATAATAACAAAGTTTATCTTAAGAATGTAGTTATTTCAATGAAAACATAAATTAATTTGTATCATTGCAATCATTTGGTAGAAAATTAATCATGTGATAAGAAGACACGTGGTCTTAGATATAATACATCCTAGTAGAATTATAGTATCGGCAGGGTCTATATATAATATTCTTGAGAGTAAATATTTTTTTTTGTTTTGATATTTTTAATTTGATATTAATTTGGTTTTGTAAAATGTTTTTACATCAATTTAGTTCTAATATTTTAAATTTTGACTTCAATTCAATGTTATGTTGATAATTTGACAAAATATTTGACGTTAAAATTATTAATGCTTCTAAAATACTAATTATAAAATAAGCATATGTAAAAGTTTAGAATCATGGTGCAGCAATGAAGAACAATGATAAAAAAATGAGAGGATTCAAAGATGGCTGATGAATGTATGAAATGAATCTTCTACTTTATTTTGAGAATGAATTCAGTTTATATACAAGCTATTTTTACTAAATTCAAATGAAATTACAATGAAATTAAATTACAACAAGCTGAATCAAATTCTGGCTTCCTAAGTAACTTAAAAATCCTCAACCAATTCCCATGTGCTTGCTAATGGCCCCTTCATAATCGTTCGGTTTCACCACCATAACCGTTGAGAACGGCCACAACTGACTTGCTTTAGTTCAGTGAAGTTCAGCTTCAGTTTGCTGAACTTTGTACCCTGCTCACAAAATGCACTAGATATGTTCTAATTTTATTTTTTTTCCTCTTCAAAATTGTAGTGTAGTATGCTCGAATAGACCTAGCTAAAGCTTATATGTCGGCCTTTTTACATTTCTATGCCATTTGTTATAACTTGTATACCAAAATATGAGTTGGAACAAAAATTTACAAATGTATAGATTTTGGTCTGAAATCGCTATAAGGTGTGGCGATTTCAGACATTAAAAAAAAAATGAAATCAACACACCATGTGGTGATCAGACATTTTTTAAAAAAATTTTTACAAGTCTAAAATCGCCACAGGGTGGGGCGATTTCAGACTTTTTTTAAAAAAAATTTTTAGATCCATGAATATTTTTCTTGAATCATAATACGGGATCAAAAACTTTTGGGGGTCATTTAAATGTAAATATTCCTTATATATCCTCTAGAATTTATCAACAATTTTTTAACTATTAAATACTTTTGAGACTAGTATGAGTAGTATCTTTATAACCACTTGTCGGCAAGAATATCGTTTGGCGAATGATTTATTTATTTATTTATTTTTCCTACAAACTACAACCTTTAAATATCAACAATGCACATGTAAATTAACTTAATATAGTTTGCTTCACAAGTTCTACCTTTGTACAAATTAATGGCCAAATTGGTTAAAGGTTATATCTGCATACACACACATACACATATATAAGATTTACAGTAGAAGCTTTGATTGATTGGATATATATAATTCCATCAACATCAACGTAAGCAAAGGGGTTGGAACATATACGCTATCAATCATGTCACTCGTTCTTCGTCCCTCTTTGTCATGTTCTATCCATTATTTTAAACATAGCTTTCAGGAAAGTTAAATTGATATACGACGAATAGTATGTAAATAAATGCAAATTTTAATTATATATAAGTGCTGAATTAATATAATGTCTTTAGATTCTACTTAAATATCAACATAGGAGTTGGCGAAGTTGGTGATGAGTCTTGAATTGCTTATAATATGATCCCAATATTGATGATTCAATTGAGATAAAAAAAAATTACTTAAATCAATTCAAAATTTATATAACTAAAATTCATATTTTCACCATTTGTCATATTATATATATATATATATATGAAAATTGCTTCCTCTGTACGTTTTAATGTAGTTGTTCGTTTTTGGCTAATTTAAAGTTTGAGAATATTTGAAAATTCAAAATTATCCTTATTTAAAAAAAAATTGTATTCACTAGTATATTCAATAACTACAATTAAAGATATTATTGAAAGAAAAAAGAAATAATAGTACTTTAAAATATGAATTGAACATATGTTTCAAAACCTAAGTTATGCTGAAACAAGTGGAGTTTATATATTAAAAAATAATAATAATCTCATTCAAAAGACGTCATGGTAATCATTACAAAACAAAATATAGAGGTCCTCGATTTGGACGGTTAGATATTTCAATAATGAAAAAAAAAAAAATGAAGATATGAGATGGAACCAAGAATCTTCACCTCTTTTTCCTGGTTGGTACTCACTCCTCCATTTGGGGGCGAGAGAGAGAGAGAGAGAGAGAGAGAGGTAAAGCGTGTGCCTTCACTACTATTTACCTTTTTCTGACCCAGCAAAGGGGTTGGCGTTGGGAAAATCGAGGCTCTTGGGCACTACTTACTATTTTGAAATAGTCAAATAAATAATTCATCAATTCACCAAATTCATTCATGGCTTTTCTCTCTCCCATTGGAGATTGATATAAGAGAAAATTCTATATTTTTTTTATAATTAACAATGTTGTTTTGTATTAACAACTCAGTTAATAAAAAACAAAAACAAAATTAAAACATGTAATGAGAATTAACTTGATGATAATATTTAAATGGTTTATAATTATTGAGATTTAATTGACTTTTAGTCTACTAATTACACATGTGACTCAAAAAAATAAAGCGACTTGCTTAAACATCTTTTAACACAAATTATTTTATTTTTAAGATTTAAATTTAATATCACTAATTAAAAATTTAAAACTCTTGTCATTTCACTCAACTATACTATATGTCTATTTGTCCCTTCTAGTATCGAAAAATGTTCTTTTAGTATAATAAACCTACACCAAACATATGTTTAATAAGGCCCCCACGACATAGACCCACAATTGTGGAAAATTTCACTTGGTTTTTATTTCCTTTTTTTTTTTTTCTTGTGACATGTCATATCACCACCTCTTCTTCCTTCTCTTTTCTCACACCCTTCTTATATCCCTTTCTTGCTCTCACCTTCTTAGTTAAGGAAACCTCTCTTTCCCTATATTTCATACCCTTTCTTCTCATCTCTGCCTTATAAGCACTTAGATATCTCACAAACCTCTCCCCACAACATAAATTCTCACTTTCCCACTCTCATCTTTCAATCCACAATTTCTATTGATCCATTGGCATTTTAATTACTATTTTCTTGGATCATTTATTCATTTGACAACGCTATATCTTCCCCTTCACATATCATCATCATACCCTTTTTCCAAAGTATTGCTATAATAATATCTTGCAAAATATGGCCAATACTACATCATAGCTGCAATTCAAATTGGGGAAATAGTTCATTCTTGTTGCTTTTGAAGTTATTCTTCAAAAATGGAAGAGAACATGAAGTTGGAACAAGTTATTGGTCTCATTGGTGAGTTAAAGGAAGGCAAGGAGCTAGCAAAGCAACTTTTTGACCGTTTAGCATCATCAACATCATCATCTCATGAAGCCAATGAAGTCATAATTGAGAAAATACTTTCAATCTATGAGAAGGCAATCACCGTGCTGAACTCCAATGAAGAGACTGAGGCCAACAACAACAACAACAATGTTGGCAACAACATGTTGGTGGATATTTCCAACTGTTCTTCTTTGGCAAATGGTAGCCCCAAGAGTGAGGTCTTGGACCAAGTGGTTACAATTAATCACAAAGATGTCTTCAAGAAAAGGTAAATTAATTTTCATAACTATGTTAGTTAATTGCCAAATTGGTGTTTTCTTTTGGTCAATTTTCGCCCTTTTGGGGGGGGGTCAGTTTTTAATTTTTGAAAGGTTAATTATTAATCATGATATTTAATTTTCATTATCTTGGGGGGTATTATTGGAATTTATGTAGAAAGACTTGCATGCCAAGATGGACAAAGCATGTGAAGGTGTGTTCAGGAACAGCAACTGATGGTTCTATGGACGATGGCTTTAGCTGGAGAAAATATGGACAGAAGGATATTCTTGGAGCCAAGTATCCAAGGTAGGAATTTAATTACTCATCTTTTTATTTATTTTTTACTTCACGAGGAATTTTTGTTATCTTTTGGCATTTGAATATGATAGCTTTTCTATTATATATATATATAGGAATGAAGAATGTAACCTTGTTTTATCCATTTGTTCGATATTACTATATGGGGGCGTTATGATGATTTATAACATAGACATTGGTTAGTGTAGATTATTGTAGGAATTAGGAACTAATTTTTATTTTACTTTATATTTTTTCTTCAAGTTTTCCATCTAATTAATGTCCCCATTTGATATTGCTGGGGGCCTTAAATATGATTGGTAATTTAGCTCATGATCTCCAATTAGGGAAATAGTAATCAAATACTAATTAAATTTTGGCATGCCCGTCATCCTCGTAGTACCCTTGTAAAGCATTTTCCAGCCAGATAATAATAAGGACAAAGTGCTTTTTTTCAAAAAAGAAAAAAAGTAAAAAAAAGAAAGACTAGGGAAACTTATCCGAAAGGACAATGTTAGATATATTGAATTCAATGCAATTTGTAGCGGTCTGATTAAATGCACTCAGTTGTCGTTGCTTTTTCAGGTTCCATGAGTTGTCCAGTAAGGAATGGATCCGTATACTTTCAAATCGAAAAAAAAAAATTGAAAAAAATAAGACAATCTTATCAAGTTGCCAAACTTGTGTGTCAAGTGTCATGGTGGTGGTCCTATAGGTTTTGATAAATCACAATTCATTTAATTATAGGCATTAAAAGCAACGATATGAAAGCCATTAAAGAGAACACATAATACCCCTTTGTTTTTCTTTTACTTTGAGACATACATACACGATATATGTCTCTCTAACTTTTAAAGCTGCTGAAATGGCCGCAAATGCTGTTCAATAGCATTAGCTTTATGATAATGTTTTTGGCTAAATAATCAATTTAGTTGTAATATTTTTATTTTGACATTATTTAATATTAGAAAAAAAATTGACATCAAATTAGTCTTAATATTTTCATTCTAATATCAATTTAAATCTACCGGTTACTTAAGATTCTCATCTAATAAAATTAGTAGAATTTGAGATTACACTAAATTAACCTATAAAAGCATCTCATTTTGATATTCCCTTTTGATGTCTAAGTAATGGGAGTGTAGTTTTAGTGTTTCATATATCAATATATAACACAAGAGAATTCTTTTTTTCTACAAATATTATTCTTATTGATATGTGTTACTAAATTGATTTAATTTTACATGTGAGTTATGTTGGGACATTGTGTCGATTCATGCATTATTTATCATCAAATGAGCTTTTTAATAAGGTGTTAGACTTATTGTAATCTCATCTAGTGATAAATAAAATGTGAACAAATCAACACGATGTCCAACACAAAATAAGTACAATAACATTTCTCTTTGTATTTAAATCATGTTGTATGTTTCATGTTTTTTTTCTGACAAGGATTGGTTTGCATATTGCAGAGGATATTATAGATGCACGCATAAGAATGTACAAGGATGTCTTGCCACTAAGCAAGTGCAAAAATCAGATCAAGACCCAACATCATTTGAGATAACTTACAAAGGAAGGCACACATGCATTAATAGTCCTTCACACAAGAAGCCAACAACAACAACATTAATCCCATCAAAACCAAAGAGCCAAACTCATCAAAAGAATCAATCACCGCCACAAGAAGAAGCAGAGAAAATTGTACAACAACAACCACCTTCACAAGAGACAAGAATGTACACATTTGGATCATCATTGGAACTTGATGTCAAAATTGAAGACTTGGACACCAAGGAAGTTGATGATATCTTCCCATCATTTTGCTACAGCATGGACTGTGATACCATGATTGATGAGAACAATTTCATCATGGATCAACGCTTTTCTCCTCAATTCATGTCAACAGCAACTTCAGAAACCAACATTTTCTGCCAATTGGGAGGAAATAATGGACTAGGATTAAGTGGTCAAACCTCAGATTCTAACACCATTGAGATTATTTCAACCCCAACAACTTCAGTCACCAATTCACCAATCATAGACTTGGATTTCCTATTTGATAAGGTGGATTTCGATGTTGAATTCCCCATCAACTCTCCGGAACTTGTCTCTTGAATAAAAGGTTTCGTTACTTTCAATTTAAAAGTATCATACATTAGACCCTTACTAGGTAAGAGTCTTGTGCACTAGAGCTAACCCAAGTTTAATTGGATAGTTTTGTGCGCATATTAACTAATGATCAGTATTGTAGATCCTGACTAGCAGCATAGCTTAAGGTAAAGAAGACAATGGAACCTTTGATGCTAGTTAAGAGAGTATTCCATGTACCTAGGATGTAATGTTGGAAATAATGTGTAACTTGTAGCTATATATAGTATTTTTGCTTGTTATCACTTCAGTTTGTAACTGGGCAATGTGTCATATATGCCTTCTTTTCTGGCTCAAGGGCAGCAAGAATTTGTGAAATAGAATGAAATTTTAATCATAATCATACCATGTTTGTTGCCTAATAATCAGTGCATCATCTACTCGCTGAAGAGAAGGGGAAAATGAAATACTTTATTTATACTCTTTAATTATAGGTCATGTGTACTTTATTTCAATTTTTTAAAAGTTAAAAATTGACTCTTAATATTTTATAACAATATAAATCGATTTTTATATGACTAAATTATCCTCTTAAACCTCTTTATCTCTCTCTCCCTCCTACAAAAAGGTAAAGATAATTTGGTGCTATAAAAATTAATTTGTACTATTATAAAGGGCTAAAAATTGATTTATAATTTTTAAAAATCTAAAGGAAAGTGCATATCACTTATAATTCAAATAATGAAAATACTTTCTTTATCTCTTAAAAAAAGACAAGAATTATGACAATGGACTCAAGATTTTTTTATGACAATGGATTTAAGATTTTTTTAAGCATTCATTCTGATAGGACATGAGACCACAACAATCATTCATCTTAGTCACAACGTCACAAGCCCCATCCTAGGGCCATTGGAATCCTGAAGCCTCAATAGGAAACAAGAAGATAAAGGCTAAATGCAATAATTCGAACTTGTATGGATCTAGCTCTCAAAAATAGTGATTTGTTAGTTTTGGAAATTTTTGTGCATAGGATGAAGCTGGATCCAAATTCCCAAGTCCCCAACCTAATTCTCTTTTCATGCAACAAGAGAAAAAAAATGATGTTATTTATATCAATTTTGAGAATAGTTGTATATCCCTTAAATATGTTGTGCAAAAGTTATGGATGATGGAGTATTTTAGCTAATTGAATAAGAGTTTAATACGAGCACAAAAATAGGGAGGTAGAACCCTAAATTAGCAATAAAGAAAATAGAGATGTGATAGAATGATTATATCACAAATCATGCAAGTGTATTGTCTTTAAAGATTTATTTTTGCCCTATCCTGAGGTATTGTTTAGTGGAAAGACCTCGACGAGATTCCTTCCATGATTAGATGTCATTCTCCTCAGAAACTCGTCTATACATAGTCCCTAGCAAAGCGAGTAGTTAGATCTCGTTCCAGGTCTCGGATGAACAGTATAAGTGTGCAAAAGTGAAGCAAAAATTGCACAAGAGAGAGGAAGAAGAACGAAAATATCTCATGATGTTTGCTTAGTCGACTTGGTCTTGGTAAATGCAACAATAAATAGACCAAAAGTAGCTTACAATTTTAGCTAGTCTAACGACTATAAGTGGTCTACTGACCAAGTCAATGGCCACAAAGGTTATACTAAAGCAAAAGACCCGATGGTATTACAGGCGCATGACAAGACAAGGCGAGGTAGCGCGTAGTATGGTAAGGCCTAATACCATAAGTATTTACATATGTATAAAGACGGTAAAAATAATCCATACATAAAAACTTTTCTTAAGTTAACATCTAACAAGGTAGGACTTGCTATTTAATTTAGCCAAATCTAAGGCTAAGTTTGAATCACACATATAAAAAAAATATATAAAAAAAAAAAAAAACAACAACACCAAATTCCTTATTCCTACGATATTGGTCGAAATTGAATCTTAATTTTCTTCAAGATACACGGAAAGGTGAAAATATTGTTACTCCTAAAAGGGTGATGAAAAGAAAGTGTCAGTCCCATCTCAATGTTAGACCACGTGTAAAATGAAGACAAACTGACTTTTACCTGTTGTATGATTGTTGTTGTCTCAATTATTTACTATGTGAATTCAGAGAATTGATGAAACTTGTCGGTACATTAGTTGTGAGTTGCACAATAAAGACATCACTTGTTCTTGTCTCTGTTTTTTTTGTTTTTGTTTTCATCCTTATGTCAAACCATATTTAATAGTAGCTATCTTTTTTTCTCTTTAAGTAAACATATATATAATATGTGGCTCATATATAATACAAAATTAAACATAAACAATATATAAACTCACTATGCGCGGGCTAGATCCTAGTAAAAATCAAAAGACAATACCATACTTAATATTAAAATAACTATACTCACTTTTTTTCTTTAAAGGGTGCTCATTGATTAATAATTGAAAGCAGTAATCTATATATAATAGATAAAGTTTTCAACAGAAATTGATCATAACAAGTTAATCGTCCGATTATAATCAATGAAAACTACACAACTTNTTTTTTTTCACTTTGCAAAGACAATTTCTTTTAGGCTTTCTGGTATATCTTAACCCTTTTTATTGGATGAATCTCCACTCTAGCCCAAATACTTGTTTAATGTAATTTCAATAAAAGCTCAACAAGATAAGGCCCAAATCCTTTTATTATTATTATTATTGGAAATGGCCCACATGTAAAGCACCCACATGTCGTATGATATTGTAAGGTTTTTGCATAGACACAATGAAACTTATTTCATCTTTAGGTATATTTATAATAAAAGTGGGTTTCACAAACTTTATTCAGATGCATTCACTCGTTTTATGGGCCTCGTTAACTTTTATATGAGCCACAACAAGTATAGGGTGAGCCATGAAAGTTAAAAAGTTGAGTCAACGTTTCTTAGGACCTTTCCAAATCTTGAAATGTGTAGGGCCAGTTGCCTACAAAATAGCCTTACCTCCCACCTTACCAAATCTCAATGATGTCTTCCATGTTTCCCAATTGCAAAAATATCAGTGTTCTCCCAACTATGTGCTTGAATAAGAAACAGTTTAGTTAAGAGACGACGTGACATTCAAGCTATCATCGATGAAAATCGTTGATCGCAAGGACAGTCAAGGAATATGGCAATTCATTTGGTCTGAGTTGCATAGGACGAGGGTAACCTAGAAGAGCATACGTGGGAGCTTGAATCCGAGATAAGGGACTAGTTTCCAAACTTGTTCACAAGTAACGAATTTTGAAGGAAATATTTGTCATGCCCCAACTTATGGAGTGATCGCACGTAGGGTTACTGTCCCTACAGAAGCGCTATGGTGGTCATACTAATGTTGATGCATGCTAAATAACAACTTTATTTTCATAAAGAAATAACCGATTTCATAAATAAACTTTGAAATAACATATGAGTTACATATTGTTCTTGAAATTGATAAACTGGAAAATACATAATATCTAAATGATCTAGATGAGGGGATCCTATCGTAGTAAGTCTGGAGCATATCTACTGACATAACCCTAGTAGACCCTACTGCGAATCAGAGCTTAGCATTGACGTTGGACCTCATTGCTACTGGATGAGGGGGACGTTCTCATTGTCTTGTAATGTATCTCAAAATATCATTAACAGAGGGGTGAGTTTGTCATCTCAGTGGTGGGTACCTTGGTACTACACAACTAACATATACTGCACATAAAACATGGTATGTATGTATATAACTGAATGGTAAATAAACATATAGTAAACTGGAAGTAAATCTGAGTAAATAACTGTTGAAAATTAAATCTAGTCTATCTGTAGTGTATGTCTGCCTCTAGCGGAAGGGCACGAGAAAAGATGTATCTTGATCCTTGATTCAAGGGAACCTTAGCTTGATCTTGTTTTACCAGAATAAATTCTCGTGGTTCCAGTACGCTGAACCTAGATACTGTGAGGACACATACACCCTAAATCTGCGGAGCCTTGCACGCATTATTATTTGAATCTATGAGGGTACACATACCCTTAGGTTATCTGATACTGAGTCTGATCTACGGGAACGTTGATCCCATATTGAACTAAGTACTCTACCCAAAGGTATACTGTTTATGAAGTCTTTTAGGTGAGCTAGATTAGTTACCCAAGTTGTTAGGTCCTAAGTCTACTGATTATGGAGGTAGTAATCCTAGTTAGTTTAGTCTTATTTACTTTTCCGTTATCAAGGACTGAGGTCTCATACTTAGGGGAGGTTCCCAGGTAAGAGAGATGCATCACAATGGACAACTTAAGTATCAACTCTTTGCCTTTCCAAAACCTTCCTTTAGTTACGGTCCCTCCTTAACCGGGGTCTTTATTAGGGTCTGTTATGTAATCCTAACCATACAGTTCTAAAAGATATCATCATGCATCATATAATCATAAGTCTCTACCCTAGAATACCATCATAGTAACATAAAAATGAGCTTACAATAACATAAATGTTGTAAGCACAACTGAGTCTATTGATGAACCACTGACATGGCATTGTCGATGCGTCGGGACCTCCATTCACTTGGAATATCTTGAAACTGAGGAGCACTGACATTGAAAGCTTCGAGAGGTGTAGTGTCGGAACCTGTAGAGGCCAACAAAAACCACACCATCAGAAACCTATAAGGAAACATTACTGTAGACTCCGCAGTAGCAATCTGGCATCGCTACAGTGATCTGGCATTGCCACAACAGTCGTGGACTACCATACGGCCACTACTACCAAAGTAGCGACGTTGGTGCCTACTTCCCTAGGCCATTTTTAAAAAGATAGGCCACCTACTTTAGGTGAAGACATTGCGCCTTCACAAGAAGAGGGAAGAAAATAAGCGAGAAAATTCACACTAGAGAGGGAATGAGTATAAAGCTCTGAGTAAGTTGAAAGGGGAGGGGAGAGCTCTATTTATAGGTGAAGAGGTAGCTAAAAGGGAAGGTCGAACCCTCTTCTAGTTTGCGATGCAACACGTCTCTGAAACCAAACTGGGCCCTTGCGACTTAGGCTGTCACAAAATTCTTTTTAGGGGAGTAGTAACGTAACACTCCATTTTTCGTCTGTAAAATACATTTAATTGTTATTTGGGATATTCTTGAACCATACAGTAATATTTTATTAATTAAATAATAATATTTCTTTAGTCATGCTGATTTCAACACCTTTGACGGTTCGTCAATTACACTTACGGTTTAGAAGTTAATATTGGGCTCGCTAGTCTGCGAGGCCTACTCTATCTCTGTCTGAGCTCCCCAGTGACCTGAGACCCATGTAAGACCCACTTTATCTATGTTTTAAAAATAATTGTCAGTTTTAGTCCCAATTCTACACATAAAGTTACCTTTTTTGCTTTTTCTAACGCACCTCGTATCATGCGTGTCTTTTCTATGACACTAAATATTTCTAGCAGCAATTTTTTCCTTTTTTTTGTTTCTCCATCCGTGCACTGTAGTTGTTGCTACTCACTTTTATGTTCACTAAAACTTCACTCAAACTCACACTTTTTCTTACACAAGACGAGAGAAAAGCAAAAGCTAATCACTTTCTTTCTCTCCTTCCCAAAACTTCCAAAAACTCCAACTTCTTCCTCTAACTAGCAGAAAATTCTTGACCTCCATATCTGTAAACACCATCAAAAAACAAATCAAATCCCTATACTCTCTTCACAAAAATGGAAGCCCTCTTCATCCTCTACAAGAAGACATCACTTGTTTAAGATTTAGGCGGATTTTTATGCACTCTTGTGCTGCTATCTCTTGCTATATTTTTTATTTTTAAACATGTTATTAATCTCTTCATCCTCTTCATGAAAATATAACTTCTTTCACTATCCAAGAACACGTGTAAAATTTGGTTTCCGAACTCCTCTTATAAGAGCTTATGTTGTTTTGCTCTCTAACTATGTTCTTGAGTTTTGTATGAGTTTTGCCTTAAGAAAATGCATTTTCCCTCTCGCTAAAAATAAAAAAGAAGGTTCGGTTTGTCCTCTTGAATAATGTTCCTCGCGTGTTTTTGTTTCTAACCTTGTTTATGAGTTCTTGTAAAGTGCTAAAAATGTTTCTTGAAATGGTTCCTCTTGACAAAGGATTTTAAATGAACTTGGGTTTCCTCTTTGTGCATTTCAGTCCTGCTATGAAATATGACTTATATTTTGTGTTTAATATGTTGATGATGTTCAAATGATCCACGGTGAGTCCATGAGAAACTATGATGAGTTTTTGGACTAAAACCAAAAGGTGATGAGCTTATATTTCCCTCTTTTGTCATTTTAGTTTTGATATGATTTATGGCCTTATGTTTTGTGTTAATTATGTTAATGATGTTCATATGATCCATGGTGAGTCTAATATAACTATGATATGATTTTTTAGACAAAACCAAAGAGTGATGGACTTATTTTCCTCTATTTGCCTATTCGATTTTGAGCCCTATCTTGACTTAGGGTTTGGTGTTTATTATGTTAATGATGTTCGCATGATCCATGGTGAGTCCACTAGAAGCTATGATGAGTTTGATCAAACCAAGAGGTGATGAACTTATATTTTTCTATTATATCATTTCAGTTATGATATGATCTATGGCCTTATGTTTTATGTTTATTATGTTAATGATGTTCATATGATCCATGGTGAGTCTAAAACAAACTATGATATGAGTTTTTAGACAAAATGAAAGAGTGATGAACTTATGTTCCTCTATTTGTCCATTCGGTTTTGAGATGTATATTGCCTTAGGGTTTTGTGTTTATTATGTTAATTATGTTAATATGATCCATGGTGAGTCCTTTATAAAATATGATATGAGTTTTTGGACAAAACTAAAGAGTGATGAACCTGTGTTTGGTCATTCGGCCATGATGTGTTTGATAGGCCTTGGATGTTGTTTCATAAAGTGTATGTTGTCCAAGTGATCTATGGTGATTTCTAACATAAACTATGACATGAGTTATGGAATAAGCCAAGAAGTGATGGACTTGTATGGATTGATAGACTTCGGCCTTGTATGCTTATTTTCATGAAAATTGTGTTTTTCTATGTTTGATGGAGTTTAAATGATGTATGGTTGGCTCCTAGTATAAGCTCTGATATGAGCTTAGGACATACCAAGAAGTGATGGAACAAAATGCCCTAAGTGTGAATTCAGCCACTATGCCCCAAGAGACTAAGTTTTGGTTTTCTTGAATATTGAATAAATGTTTCTAAATCTTATGAGTGTATATGACTCTTGTGCACACCAATATGTGATTTTCTGAGCTTAGGGTTAAGACTAGAATTCCATAACGTGACGAAATGAACTTAAGGCCATATTGGTGGCCATAAAACCCTAAATTAAACATACAAGAAGTCTAGTATAGAAGCATTGTAAGTATGGTTCAAGTTATGCTTGTCAAATGATAGTTGGTATCGTGGTTGGGTTTATCACAGATATGTTTGTATGTGCTATCGTTATGTTTGACTATGATATAATTGATTTTCTCACGATATGTCCATGTTCAATCCTCATAAGTGTGATTATGCAATGCCATGCCCTGAAATTATGATAATGTTATTATATTGTAGCATGTATTCTTTTATGTTCATAATCATACATATACATGTATAAACATAGACAAACATATAAAATATATATCGTCATTCATTTATAAGAGTATTATGAGACCAGAAGACATGAATGTATCAAAGACAATCTAAGTGCTCTTATGAGGAAATATCCATAAGACTTTTTATATAACACACTAGTAGTAACTAGGATTCATTCAAAATAAGGTTCCCTTGTAGAGCGTGTCCTTTGGGGTTTAGAGGTTGTATACCCAAGGTTCCAGGTGTACTAGAAGAAAAAAAATAAAGAAATCCCTTGGTCTAACGCAGTTAGCTAGTCACTTTGGTCGATGTAAGACGTTGGTTACTGACACAGTTAGGAAACTTACGTGGTTCGATACCAGGGATTGAGCTTAACTCCAAACAAAAAATGTGAAGTTGTATGCCCCAGAGCAGTAACTAATCCCCCAAGTGTACTGAAGGGAAATAATGTGAAGGATAAATGATCAAAAGAATGTCATATCATAATGCATCTATAAATATTTATACGATCAAAAGAATGTCATGCATCTATAAATGTTTTGAGTTTCATCATTATGTTTATTGGTTGTTGTGCCTCATTGCATTGATAAGTGTTAGGTTAAAGGAAATACTAGGATTAACTTGTAATTGTTTGGGACTAGGTCAAGATAATAATTGAACCTTTTATGCATGATCACTTAATTAGAGATGACCCGAACGGCAAAACCCAATACGATGACACTTAGTCAGTATATAGGAATCCACTGAGGAAACTTGTTCTCTCATCCCATCTGCATTTGGTTCTAGGTTCCAACGAAGAGTACGAGGAATGTGGCGACCTTGGATCCGATCACGTCACTGGCTAGCTTAGATCATCCAGGAGCCGTCATTTTGAGCGATCGTCCCGCAAGTCTAATGATATCTGTGGAGCACTATTTTGATAATCTCTACAACATGTTTTATTCAGTTTGATGTAGTGGGCCTTACTTTGTTGTGTAACTTGTTCCTACATGATTAGCTACGCTATCATTTTATTTATGTTTGGATGTTAAGCTGTATTATTGTGAGTGGTTGAACTTATGACATTTAATATCTAAGGTTATTCATCAGTTATATACTTACGTACGTCGTGGTATATGTACGTATATTGTTCCGCACCCTTATGCTTTCGTACGACTTATCTCTTATTAATGTTACGCAATGTATGGCTCACGACTTCTACAAATGATTTTTCACAAAAGTTCAAAATTTTCCCATATTTTCCACCTAAGTATTTTTTAAAACTAAGTCTAAAAGTAATTGAAAGTTAAAACATGACAATCAGTGAACTTTAATTATAACTTAAGCGTAATTAGCTAGATAGGGTGTCACATGCCTCACTAACTCTTATATGAGTGTGCCTAAATATGACATGATAAACTTTTGTCTATAAACTATTTTTTCATGATATTTTATTTTAAACAATTAAAAAGAGATAATTACAACTGAAGAAAAAAAAAAACTCCATGAAAGAAACAAACAAGAGCAAAATGGGATAATCCATGACCAACAATAAAAAATACACAAAGATGTTCTACTTTGAAATTCGAAGAGTTTAATTATTATTCACTTATTATCTAATCAATTTTTATTACATAAATAATAATAATTAATTCTCTTTTTCACTATTTAAAAAATCATACATATAAAATGATTTAATTGATTAATTGTGTAAAATTTATTATATTCTAGTGGATAATAATTAAACTCTAAGTTGAAACGCTTAAAAAAAATCTTGAGAATCAATTAATTGAAACGGTGGAGGAAGGAATGATTAAGAAATAAAAATTTAACTAGTCCTATAATGCTACATAACTAGAATCGAGTTTAATTAGTTGAAGTAGGCAAGGCAAAAATAATCAAACAAGGTTGATTTTTCAATGATTTGTATCTTCAAACAAAACATTGAATGTGACTGTCATCTAGAAGGAGAGAGGAAAGAATGGTTTTTTATTTTGGACAAAAATGTCAAGTCTTCTTAACAACTTAACTTTACCTGGATTTAAATTCAAATAGTATGCGACGATCATTGGCACCCCATTTTCATGTATAATTAATTAACCTTTATTACGATGTTCTGATTTTCTCTTCATTGGTTCCAACCTCTCCTTTAATTTGGCCTGCAACAATAATGTTCCCTCTTGGCCATGTGGATAGTGGGTTCAATTTTATATTATATATCTTTCACCCACTGCCCAACGTACATATATCTTTCGCTTAGGAAATTATTATATCCAATAATGTTCATTTGATTTTGAGTTATATACGTGTGCAAGTTGTATAAGATGATCCCTCTCTAATTAATACAACATTCGCGGAAGCAGCAGAACTATCTCTTAATTCCCATTGAAATTAAATGAAGTGATCACATCAAATTAATCAAATACAGAAGCCTAATTAATTGTGTAATCCAAACAAACAAAGATGGTATAAAAATTAGCATATAGATTAATAAGACTATTACATGACATATCTTTACACACTTTGTTGGCCCTTCCACTTGAGAGCCAACTCAGCAATTTGCTTTGCCGAGGAGCCACCTTGCCCTAAAGTCTCGGAAGCTGCCTCCTTTAGTTCCTTCATCTTGTGACGAAGCTTCTTCCCTTGCTCGCCTTCCATCAACCGCCTCACAACGCTAGCCACCTCTTCCCTCCCCACCAAACCACTCTCACCAGCCCGGGGCCTCAGCGCCACCTTCACGTCCTCGGCGACCAGGACGGCGTTCATCTTCTGCTCCGCGTAGAGCGGCCACGCGATCAGAGGCACCCCATTAACCACGCTCTCCAGGGTGGAGTTCCAACCGCAGTGGGTGAGAAAGCCCCCGGTGGACTCGTGGCGCAGCACCTGGGCCTGCGGGGCCCAGGACGGAACCACGAGCCCCCTCGGCCCGATCCTCTCCAGGAACCCTCGGGGCAAGAAATGGAGAGGGTCGGAGCGCGAATGGGCAGCGAAGTAGGAGGCATTGGCGACTCTGTCGTCTGGTGACCTCACCACCCACAGGAACCTCTGCCCGCTCATCTCCAAGCCCATTGCCAGCTCGTCAACTTGAGCGCCCGAGAGGGTCCCGCCGCTCCCGAAGCAAACGAACAGGACGCTGCCGCGTGGCTGGCCGTCCAGCCACCTCAGGCACTCGTCCCCGCTGGTGCTCCCGTCGTCCCCGTTCACCAGCGGCCCCACCGGGTAAACCGGAGGGCGGCCCGGCTGGAGCTTCTGCAATTCCTGAATCGCCCCCGGTTCAAGCTCCAGGAAGCTGTTGGCTATGATCCCGCGGGCCAGTGTGAAGCGCGTCGCATGGTAAAGGAGGCACTTGTAGGCGTCGTCGCTCCGATCCTGAACCGGGTCCAGCAGGTCTTTTCCATGGATGGGGGCGCAACCAGGAATCCGGATGGGCTCCGGAAGCTCCCTATACTCGCATTGAACCGTTTGGTCCAAGCGAGGGAGGTAAAAGGAGAAGGACAGGGCCATGGCGGTGGAAGGGAAGTAGACGTAGGAGGGGATGTTGAGCTCTCCCGCCACGTCGAAGGCGTCGGTGCCGAAGAGGTCGACCAGGAGGGCGGCGACGCGGCGGCCGCCGGAGAGGGAGGCGAGGGCGCTGCGGAGGGAGGGGAGGGAGCGGAGCACGGTGAGAGAGATGAGGGGCTCGATTTTGGTGGAAGGGGGGAGGTCGGAGAGGGAGATTGGAGGGAGGAAGGTGTGGGAGATGGAGGGAGGGAGGGAGCGGAGGACGGTGGTCTGTGCGGCGGAGGGAGGGCCGTCGGATGGGATGATGAAGGTGACGTGGATGGCCGCGGGGTGGGCGGTGAGCCTCTTGGCGAACTCGAGCATTGGGATGAGGTGTCCCATGCCGGGGCTTGGCATCATGGCGACCATGCTATTTGTTGCTTGTTTTTGTGTAGCCATGGCTTCTTGCACGTTTCTGCTTTTGGGAATATGGTGCTCTCGATTTTATTTTTATAGAGCTTCGATGTGGTTTGATGTGAGTACTAGTGCTCGTATTTTAGTGGATAATGCGTACATGGCTGCTTTGATTTCACAGTGTGTATACATGTAACTGTAGTTTAGTTTAACTGTGATGGATTAATGATTAATACGCAAACATTAATCATGTATTATTGTATAAGTAAAAGTGATCGATTCTTACTCTACAAATTAATACTTTCACACGTGTGTCCAAATATAATTGAATATTTGTATAAAATTTCTATGTGCATTTTACTTAAATTCATTAAATATTATTAGTGATGACTGATGATGCTTGTGTTTCGGAATGGGTTACCTTTTCGTGTTTTATTATTGTTGGGTGAGAGTTAGTGCATGGGGGAATAAATTAGAAGAAACTAATGTCATGTCAACCTTGGATACGCAGAGAATATTGTCGTCTAAGCCATCAGATCTGAATATTAAAAAAAAGGTTTTTCCTAACCAATAGAAGAACAAAACCTTATGTAATATGAATTGACATGATATCTGTAACTAAATCAAATGAGCCCCGGTAACGCATGGGAGGAAATGTCATACGGTTCAAACTAGTCATATTTCAGATTTCAACAATTGTTGGAATCATGGGAATTCCTACGTATTGCTGAAATCTAATTGACGTGTATAGTAAACACACCAACTACTACTAAATTCTAATTTATGAAAATCTGATGAAAGGGTAGAGTCATTCTTACAAAATTTGGAATCGTACTTAAAATTAAAAGATCCTTTACATATCACTAGTAATTATTTTATCTAGCAGCTAATCACATTAATGTTTGAATAATTAAAAATAATGACAACAGATGATTAATATAAAACAGTTTTGGCACATTAATTTATAAAACAAAGTTGAATACATACATACATATAAGAATTTCCTTGCATCATACTAAATATCTAAAGATCTCTCCATCGGTTTTGTTATTGTTTTTAATATCATATACTCTAATTTATAGGGCCACCATTTGCGAATTGTAGACCCCATAGTCAACATAATCAAACAAAAATGATTGAAGGCAAGGCGGCCTTTAAAAAATGTACATGTATTAAAAAATATAAAATTAAGAGTGATTTAAAAAGTAAGTTTACTAAAATATCTTTATATAATGTGGTTAGAGTGTTTCATGATAAAATGGGAGATACAGATAATATTAAAAAATTACTATGTTTAATACTAATAAATTAGGAGTATTATTGTAAACATAATAATAAATTTTGCCTTAAAAAGTGAGAATAACATAATTTGGACAAAAAAAATTGGCTTAAGTAACAGTTAAAATGAACTGGAGGGAGTAACTAACATGTGTTGCCCGTACACTTAAGTAATGTCACACAAAAATGTTATTTGTATTGTCAAACATAAGACACCATGTTGACTCATAACGCATCCATAAAATGAGATCTTAATGTGATGTGGGTCATATTAAAATACTCTCTCCGTTTCATTATAGTAGTCTTTTTCACTTTTTTAATTTACTCAATATATATTTGGATACAATTTTTTATCCAAATACATTGCTTTATAAATAAATCTAAAAACATAGAGTGACTACTATTATGGAACAGAAAGAATACTATCTAATGATGAATAATTAAGGAGCCGACACATCATCTCATTAATGAGTTCACAAGTCACAACTAAACCCTTATTTAAAGATCACAAATACCAAATCATTTGAAGTAACTTAAATGTTATGTAACATTAAAACTTTTGCTAAGACCGATCTCTTGTAAACACCAATCTTTTTACTCATCCAACATTTGTAGTGCAAGTTTTTAATGCAAATTCAAACCTACGTTGCTCTCCCAATAATATCAAACGTGTTTTTCGATTCACTTATTTTGAATTTAAAACAACCTGTAATAAAAAAGTTTCCTGATACAATTTTTTGTTTTTAAAAAAGTTATTGCCAAACATGCATCAAATAAGTGCTTAAAAGATGGTCAAAGCCCAAAAAATCACTCATTTTTCAATCCTCCCCAAATTAAAGTTTCCCAGTTTTTCTGGATCTTGAACCAAAAACAAGGATGAAATGGGCTTAAAATTTTTTTAAAAAATGCATGGGCTTAATGTTGGGTCAAAATAAGGACCCGAAAAAAGCTGCAGCGATATATTGGTCATTTTGGTTTCTTTTTGGTAAAAAGAGGAATCTGAAACTGCAAGAAACAGAGGGAAAAAAAATAAACAGAGAGAAACACAGCAAGAAGAAAAATGATTCACCGGAAATGGAGTCTCCTCACTGGCCCCGCCACCATCCTGGGCGGCATAGTCGCCACCGTCGCCGTCGCTAACTTCATCCTCGTCAAGAATGTAAAAATCTCTCCCTTTTTTTCTTGTGAAATCCCCTTTTTTTCTTCTTTTTTTCCGCAGTTGTTTTCGATCGTTCTAGATTTGTTCAGAAAGTTTCGATTTTGATTCGTTTTTATGGATTTTGATGCTGATTTATGATCTGGGTCGTCGCAAATTTGATCAATTTATATATATATATATATATATATATATAGTGGAAGTTTCTGAGATTTGTTTATACAATTTGAGCTAGCTTCCATTGTGTTTTCTGTTGTTATGTACGGTCGGATTTTCATGTTGATCCTTTTTTGATTTGTGAATGAAGCTGGAAAATTGGATGTTATGCTTATATTTCTATGGTTTTAACCTTCGTCTTACGGATTTTGGGAAAATTAACCTATTTGTTCCTGTAGGGTTAGGGGTTGCTTCAATGAACAATTAAAAAGCTTGTTGTCGAGCTTGATAATCGAATTCGGGAGGAAGAATCGTTTATTATTGATTGATTAAGAGCATGTAGTGAAATGATTCATGTCTTAGTCGTAGTATTAGTTAAGAGCGATGATATATTCTCCTAAATCAACTTACAAATCTTCCTAATTCAAAATCGCACTCACAATGACATGATTTGTAGTTTATGCAATATTCAAAGATTATTTCAATAGATGTGAGTGAGGTTTTGAATCAGGAGGATTTGCTGGCATGCCAATTAGGAGGATTTAGCATTTCTCATTCATTAGTTAATTTAGTCATACTTTTTCCCTTGGTCAATGGAAGACATATTAGGACTCGTTGAAGTCACTAACATAGGAAGACCAGAGAACTGTGTTTGATTTCATTGTTGATATTAATTTTTTCCAAGCCTGACATTCACTCCATGTGAGACTATCCGATTTCCAGTAACGGCAACAATAACTATCTGCTTGAATAGGTGGAGTCGTTTTCATGGATCAACCAAACTGAGGTTATTGAACTATATCAAAAACCAAAATTTAAGTAAAAACTATTTATAAAAGTTTCTGTTTTGATGGTTTCTCCTAATGTTTTGAGTTATTGTGTCTCTCAATCCAACTTCTGTTGTGTTTTGCTGACTGTTCTAAGAGTTAATTGTAGTTTTTGGGGGTATGCTTGTAATTGACCTCTGTTATTGTACTTTTCAGGATCCATTCCTTAAACCTGACCCAAGGAAGTATGAAAACCAACCTGCAACCAAGTAGGAGAAAAGATGTCACAGAAGTTTGTATTATGATTGTCATCTGAAATTTGATTTAGGAGCTTGTATGTTGTTTTGCAAGACATGATGCTCTCTCTTTGGTTAATAATAATACTGAGATTTTGAATGTAGTCTGGACTTTGGAGCTTGGAACCTAGAAAACTGGTTCTCATTTCAAAGAACCATTCTGTCCTTTCCTTTTTTGGCATAATGTCAAGTGCCAATGTGCTATGTGGATGCTAATCTTCCATGTCCTTTTTCTTTTATCCTTATCAATTAACTGTTAAAAGCTTGCCTTTTGAGATTATTATACCAAATTTCTCACCTGTGTCTGCACTTAATGCTAGTGTTGATTGACAGTTATATCTCAAAGAGATGGCTTATAACATTTGTGCTTTGCACATGTTATGAACTTAGCTTCAAGAATAAGATGTCCAAGATGTGCTAAAAAAAAAAAAAAACAGGCGTATGTTCCTTAACATTGGATGTTGGTCATTGTTTTATGCCAGTTTCTTAAGTGGCATGTTGGTTTGTAGCTTCAACTTTAAACCTTCTATCATTGGTTCGATTTGATCGGGACAAACGAAAAAGATCAAATCATTGTTCAATAACATTAATCAAGCATCCCCTCATTTGTGCTTTGCCAACTTTGATTTCACTATACAATTCAATGTACATTAAGGAGCTCATCCAGATTATTGTTGTCATCTCTGTACACTATTGAGCATTCACTAGCATTTCCATTATTATATCATTCCAAGAATCAATTGGTCCTGGCAAACACCAATGCAGACAATCATTCTGAACTTTAGCATTCTTATCCTTTGCAAACGGCTGGAATTGTCTATATGGCCCTGGATGACCATCTGGCCTCAAAAGTGACAGAAAAGTCGTGTCCAAAAGTTTCAATTTCACACCCTTTTCAGATCCTAAGTTCATAGCATTCTCAAACTCTTCAAGTTCAATACCCCTCATGGTGGAGTCCACATCCACCATTTCCACCTCACCCTCCTTGAAGGGCAAAGTCCTATTGCAATACCCTCCGCTGAACCACTCCCCATTCTCAAAGTGGTCCGGCGTGGTGGTCCTGAAGAAAACCGTCGCCCTGTGGCTAGAGTTCGCAACGAAGAAGCCAAAAATCAGCCTCATTGCCTTCCGGTACGCGTAGTCGAATCCGAGCTCAGTTAGGTTCTTCCCGGGGCAGTAGTGGCAACCGGTGACCGCGCCATTCTCGTGAAATATCGCAGTCTTGAGGAACCATTTGCCGCCGCCGATCACAACATAGTCAAAATTTTCGTATTGGTTGGTCCAAATGGTGTCAAGAGTGTCAAGGTAGAGCTGTATCTCTGAAGAGGAGACTCCATTCATGTCCTCTGAAATTGATGCCTTGATGAGAAAAGGGGTCCAGATCACTGAGAGAGTGACGCTGTGAGAGGGGAATTTCCATGTCTTTGATCTGTATTCTTTGTCATGGTAGATCTCAACAGCTGGTTCCACCTGCAGAAGAATAAAAACCATCATGGGTGGGGGTGATCAATAGTAGTATACACAATTTTTGTAGGACACAAACACAATGGTACCACAACTAGATAAGGCAGTTATGTTTGTGGGGGACAAAAGCTATGACACTAATAGGGAAATGGATACAATGCATAATGCATGAAAGAAGCAAATGAGAAGGAAACAAAGAAATGGTAGGGTTGTTCTGCTTTTATTTATTTATTATTATTAGTCATTTCGCCAATTTTATTCCATCACATGAAGCGAGCATAAGAATCACTACTATAGTGACCCTTAAGCCATCAAGACAAAAATGAACTCCGACAATGTTGAGAAGATCTCACTAAAAACCATCTAACAGGAGAAACTCTTCTTGCTTTTCAATTTTTATAACTTTTTTCACAAAATTCTAAAAAAAAAAAAAAAGAAATAGATTAAAAATAGAAAATCAAAATAGAAAGCAAATACACTCTTAATCTGCTTTGTTCAAACCAGTGAATCTCTCGCCATAAACATTATTAAAATAAAAAGTTTATTCCTCGCTCAAAATTTATAGCATGTTTGAACTTTCATATGGAACTAAAACTATGGTTTGGTAACTTTTGTCCAAACCATAATATATAATTTTCTAAAATGAAAAATAAAACATGTTATATTACTATTCTCCAAACGAGTTATGATATATTACAAGTTACAACAAGATACACTGTAAATAGTATTATATTGATAACAAAATTGTCAGATAATAAGAATATTATTTTATAAGCAATAAAAGGTGGACTGAATTTATAAAATATAGATGTCAGAATAACATGATCATAATCGGTGGCCTTCAATATACATTCTTCACCTTCTCTAGCATTGCTCTAGTGATAAATTAGACACAACATTTGAAGTGTAGCACTCATGGAAAGTAAACTTCTTTCAATATTACATACTAGTTAACACAATGCTAATAATCTTGAAGGTTTTGATTAGTGGGGGGTATGCACAAGTTTTTTTAAATGTTCGAGATAGGTGAACCTGACTGAGAAAAGAGACCCCTATTTGATTTTTGAAGACTGTGTGGACCAACCATTTAATATTAAGCAGCGCCAGCTGTATTCCACAAGTGAGATTCAAAACAGCTTTATTAACAAATGACAATGCAATAACCATAACATGACACGCAATGCCTAGCTGTTGAACCTTAGTGTCCATAATTCACAATCTGAAAACAACTATTAAGATGGTTGGTTGATATAATGATATTGACCATAATTCACAACCAATGGACTAGACACTAGTACGCAACATGTGAAACTAATTTGATGTGACTCATATAAACAATATATGCCACAAAATTTAATCACATCACATATCATACAATCACATGGCCTCATTTTATGTCCTTTCTTTTTTTAAGTACATTCAACAACCAAAGAAGATATTGTCATATTGATTTCTTCAAAATATTGGTAAGCCAATAGTTTAACACAAATGTCTCTTCCCATCATGCTCGTTACTAATCATAAACAAAAGTGAGATTCTTTCTCCAACACGAGTTCTGCTACACATACACCAAAAATCATACACCATACATACACCTTGTCTTTATATACATAAAGTTTGTGTTTTAATTCATGTAATGTTTGTGCACTTAATTAAACATAGTTGAGAATATCATTTACAAGTTTGTAATGTTTGTGCACTAGTGAGAATAAGGTTTGTACATTATTAACGGTATATGTATAGGTATATGAAATTAGGTGTACATGTAGCATTTTTGTTTAACATGTCATACATAGGAAAACTTAATGTATATTTACAGAACATCAGATATATTATTAATCACACATAAATTGACGTTTTAGTTTTAAGAATGAGTCCTCCTCAAGTTGAGACTAAAATATTAGTATGCGTGTGATCTCGAATATCAAACATAATACTCTTTGATTGCAGAAGAACTTGTCGTATATAGGCCTATTTACAATACAAATAACCATGTTATATTTGGTCAAGACACACCGACTTATGGATCTGGCTAACGTCGTTGTAAGTGTGCTTAAATGAAGTGTCAAATTTATACCATAGTATTTTAATCCTAATAGAATGACTAGCATCAAAATCACCTAAACTTTCTTTGGTATATATTGAAAAAAATAAATCCAAAGTACCTGTGAAAGAATGCAAAGTAGGGATTGCACATGGTTCCGGGAGATGGAATCACCAATAAAAGCCCATGATTTATTTCTCATGAGATCAAGAAACTTCTTAGGGTTGAACCTTGGCAATTCACACCCTCTAGGGTTCCACCTCCAATAAAGGTACCCTGAATCAGGTCTTCCATTTTTCATGCAATCCTGGTGATGCTCTATCACTTGGCAGCTCTCATTGGTGTACATTGGACCAATTAGGTCTGGGACCCAGTCTCCCACAAAAAGGTCACATTTTTCTGCAACTTAATATATGTAAAATAGCAAGTTAAATACCACATTTTCATAATTAGTGAGAATTTTTGTTATAATTATTGACAGAAATCATGATGGTAATCAAACGAAATAAAATAGTAATATTTACATATTCATTTAAAAGTCAATAAAATGTCACGTCATTCTAACAACTCAATTTCGATAAACTTTCCGACTCTAAATTTCTTTTAATAAATTTTATCTCAAATTTTGTCATAATGGCTACTTTTATAATTTTGGAGCCAGGGTGTAATTAGGTAAAACATTTCCAAGAATAGTGATTTTTAAGATTCAAATCTCCAACATTAGGTAACATGTGCTTTAGGCCAAATTTTGCTTTCAAATAAGAACAATCACTTTTGGGTTAGAGATCTCATATTTATGGTTGTGATTGATAGTAAAGAGAAGAACGAAAGAACAAAGAAAATAGGGAAAAGAGTGAAAAGAGTGAAAAAGAAGACATAGGTTTTGTTGCAAATAGCATGATGTAAGAAATCAACCTGAAATTCAGAGGCAGCAATGCATCTAATGCAAAAAAAAAGACAAAGCTTTGAATGGTTTTAAGCTATGCAAAAAGAGGCGACCTTTCTTCCCTTCACTTGTTTATGTTACAATGGTTGCTGAGTTCCCCCCAAAAAGACAATATAAGCTAGTAATTTTTAGTTATCAATATTTCAACATTCATTAAACTAGTTGCATTATATAATTTGGCTTCTAAACAATCCGCAAGGTTAAATTACATCCTCAATCTAGTTCTCTTTAGCAATTTGATGAAAAATTGAAGATAACACAAGTTCACACAATCTAGGAACAATAACTGATCAAATACATTTCTCACATTTTTAACATAACCTAATCAACGGCGAGAATATACGCATGACCAAGTAATATGAAATTTTTACCCCAGAAAGGCACATAATTGGCACATTCCAACTCAAATGAGAAATCATGGAAAGCAAAAGGTTCTAAGTTGTTCCATACAACCAAACTCAGAAGGAAAATAAAAAAGAAGAGATGGGCCATTTTCTTTTTCATTTTAATTTTCTTTTTAAATTTTTTGTTCATTAAACATGCTTGAAGCTTGAAACTTCAAATAACATTATGCAGTTTCATGCATATCCCCAATTCTAATGAACAATCCATTGACACAACCACATTAAGAGAAACAAAAACCCCTTACCATTTGTAGAGTTTTGGCTCTGGTTTCTTCTTTGGAAATCAACAGAATCAGAAGCCTCAATGGGAACAGAGAAAACAGGAGACTCTGTTTTTTCCTCTGCCATAGAAGGAGGTGTCTCCATCGCTGATGAAAAGCTGAGTGAATCCCACAAGAGGAGGCGAAAAGAAAGACCCACCAATAGAAAAGATAGTGCAACCTTAACGCAAACGTGATTCTGCTTTTGAATCGAAAATGGCTTCAGATCAGACCTCATCTTCTTCACCATCTGGTGAAGAAGAAAGAAGGAAAAAAAAAGGAAAAAGCAGTGTGACCAAAACAGAGGAAACAGAGGTTGAAGCAGAAACAGAGGAAACTATACAAAACTTACTTAGCTACTTTTCCATAACAAACCAAACGGTGCAATTAAGTGATTGTTATAGGGAAATGGGAGAAATTGAATTTGAGAAAAGAAAAGAACGTTTTTTCTGCAGAATTCTTGCCGTGGTTATAATAACGTTTTTTGCATTTAGGCTCTCTTTTTTTGGGTGCAAAAACAGAGTATGTGACATGTACCATGTGAAAGCAATAAATGGTGAAAAAAATAAAATGAAATAAATCTCAATGAAAATTGAAAATTAAAAAATAAAAAAAATTTAAAAATTTTCTGGAACTGAAACATGTTTTGTAGGCCACTTACCTTGACAGAGAAGAATGTGTGTCATTTGGTTCTAAGTGTCGCACATTGTTCTGTTTTCCATTTTCATTCCTTTCTACTCACCATGTGCTGATTATAGATTTTTAACTCAAAATTAAACTCTGATATGGTTAATTTTGCAAAGTGTTTTTTTTTCCCCTAAATTCTAGTAAACTTTAATTAATATGGCTCGATCCAAATCTGTTCGGTAGAAGGAAAAAACTATTATAAAATTACCTTTTTTTGTTTAACTTGAACCTGACTTTATTAGATAATAACTTATTTAAAATAATTAATATTAATGTGGGGTAGGTTAAGATGGTCGAAATCTTCGCAATTTAATCAGGGATGGGTTCGAGTCTTGAAAATGTAAAAAAAATATCTCACTAAAAGATCTTCACATCTTTTAAAGTATCCTAGTTAAGTTGAGTTAATTAAATTCGCGATATTAAGACCTAGATATCATTAATTCAATCAAAACAAAAAAAAAATTACTAAGAAAGTTTTAGATTAGACAACAAATAATCAATTATTTAGAGACAAAAAAAATCCAAAAATTTTATAAAAGATCTAGATATTAATAGTTTAAATATAAAAATAGTTTATGATATGATATTATGATATGGGCTGACGAATCCAACCGATTTCACTGAAATAAAACTAATGAAACAAGAGTTACTTCTTGTTATTAATGTTGTAAAACTCTTTCTTTCACATGGAGAAGGATGAAAGTACTTGATTGTGTTTGCTCCCAAAATTGCCTTTATCTGGTTGAAGAATGGTACTTGTCTTTGGTTGAGTAGCATCAAAGGCACATATTGACTCTGCATATGAGTAATGAAATCACCAACTTCATTCATTGAAATGAAACGTTCCACCTTTTAGAGTTTCCATATTAACCATCATATTCTTTATTTTTTTTTGGTAAGTACCATTATTACTAATTAATTATGCTATAATGTTATTTGTACATTATTTTTTTTTGTTGATTTTCAACACTCACAAAAGCACAGCTTGCTTCTCTTTTTCGAGCAGATCCTATTTTTTGTGAGTATACGGGTTGAGTGTTTAATAAAAATAGGGGTAGAAATAACATTACATTTACTTATATATTATGATATATAAATATACAAAATTTAAGATAGTTATTGTGAAATTAAAAAGTCATTAATGAAGTGAGGTTAAAATTAAAATTATATATATATATATATATATGAGTAAAATTTTCTATTGGTCTTTTAGTTATATTCAAATAATTATTTTGATTCTGTATTTTTTAAAACATTTAATTTGGTTCTTTATTTTTTAAAATGAGTCAGTTTAGTCATGTTTTTATATTTAACTATACTTTTAAAATGTAGATAATATTATTGTTTAAATGTGATTAAATGTGAAAAATGATCAAATTGACTCACTTTAAACAATAGATGACGTTTAAAAAAATATAACTAACATGATTATTTGGGTATAACTAAGGGAATAAAAGAGAGTTTCCCCCCCCCCCCACACACACACATTATAATTTAAATTTTTATGTAATGTTGTGTAACTCATTTTAATAATTGCTCAGTATGAAAAAAAACGTATCCAATAAGTTTGAAAATCATATGTCGGTTGAGAAAGTATGAGTGATTATTTATTTGATTATAAAGCCTAGTGATTTCATTAAAGAAAGAAGCAGAGAGGAATAATAATAATAATAGTTCACAATTTTTTTATTGACAATTATAGTTCACAATATAAATAATAGTTGTCATCATAGTTCACACATGTATAGCTCAGGATGATCGAGACCAATCAAGAAAGAAATGAAGGCAAAATCTTACTCTAATATTGACCTACATATGATTGAAAAATAGATTCTGTGAGGTATTTTTTTTATGTTCTAATATTTTTCTTTACTCTATTGTTTGACTTTAAATAATTTTTTAGGATTATGTGAGAGTCAGTGCTAATGACTTCTATGAATATATATTATATAATTTGAAGATAATATCCTTTCCGATGATAAATTTCACCTACTTTTGAATTAATATATATAAGTGAGGAAGAGTTAAGGAGTTGTTTATTAACTTATTTAAAGACAGATGATAGAGGAGCTAAAGTAGTTTTTCAGTTTATTTTATTAATTTATTTATAGATGAATAAGTCATTAATATAAATTTGATCCTTACCTATAAATAAATAGCTTATTAAATTAATACTCCTTCACATTCTTCCGTCAATTATTATTTTTTCTCATAAAGTAAGAAAAAAATATTTTGAACCCATATTATATAAAGATTAATTTTGATACACACCTAAACTACATGAATAAAGAGAATATAGGATATTGATTATTTTCGTCTAATTAATATATTTTGCACCATTATCATAATCATTTTTAAAAAAAAATTGTATATTAATCTTAATTTAATAAGATTTTAATTTATATCCACTAACGGTGTATTTTACTGTGTTAACTAATTAAATATTGTCATACTAATATAAATAGTTAACTTTTTCTTTCACTTCTTCAAAAGTTATATATATTAAAAAATCAAAAATGATACATGTACACTCAATTTCATACACTCATACATATACCATTAATAATGCACAAACTTTATTCTCTCGAGTGTACAAACATTACAAACTTGTAAATAATACTCTCAACTATACTTAATTAAGTGCACAAACATTACATGGGTTAAAACACAAACTTTATGTATATAAGTACGGGGTGTATGTATGGTGTATGATTTTTAGTGTACGTGTAGCAGAATTCTTAAAAAATATGATTGGGTGACAATATAAAATTTTTTATTGAGAATAGAAATTCCAACAGCAGGTTTTCAAGCCACGCATTGAAGTTTTTGGTGGACTTTAGCTTTTCAAGAGTTTTATATAAATAGCATTAAAGGCCTTCGTTTATTTGATTATTTTTTGTGTGGTCCAGTTCCTCATTCTAGCCTTATCTTTCAATTGAGAGGATGATAGAGCTTTCTAATTAATCATAAAATTATTTAAGTAAATTATGTTCATAAAGTAATATTTTAATATTTATTATGATAAAATTTATACTTTTATTTAAAATATTGCTTCATTTTTAAATAAGATCGCATATAATTTTAATATTTTTTGATCATGTAATAATTTTTCATTCAACTGATAATATCTCAATCTACATTTAATTTTCTTCTGAACCTAATTGAAACCATCAAAGCTAGCTAGCTCATACATCCTTTTCATCATTAATTCCATGAAAACTAAATGAAAGGAAAAGGGCAAAGACACACCACATAAGACCAACTTTTGGAGTTAGATCACAAAGGAGTAATTTTTAGGTAGGTATGGTTTACGTGCATGATACCTTAATTATATGATCCATTAGTTATATTCAAACTAGTTATGTTCAAAAATAAAAGATTATACCAACGGGGGTTGGTCCAAGTGGTAAGCGGCTTAGTATCGCTTAAGCAAGGTCCCGAGTTCGAGACCTTGTGTACGCAGTTATCCCCACTGGAAGACTCACCCGACATAGTCATGTACGCGACCTGGATCGACCCGGATTAGTCAAGGCTAAGTCTTGGATACCGGGCAGGCAACCTAAAAAAAAAGATTAAAAAAAAATAAAAAAACTAGTATTTGGCTAAAGATAGAATATAGAAGATATTAATTTTGATACATAATAGAAGCAAATATTAACCGATCAAACTCTCATTATATATGTAATTTTTAGGAGTTATTATTTAAAAAAACACCTATAATAATATGCCAATACTTGATTATACCGACATTATATCAAAATTAAATTCAATATGAAATCTGACAAGAATGTTATTTTTCAACTCATTTTTAAAGGATACCAAAACCACTCATACAATTAGTTGTTCACTAAGAATTTCCACCAATAAGCTATATGTCTCCTAGAATAATTTTTTATTTTTAGAAATATTATTTATGTGAAAGCTATATCAGAAATGCACTTTAAAGTGTTTGGTATACAAACTAAATTCTCAGGAAACATTTCTTTTCAAAGATACCCATGATAAAACAACACGAATCGATAGCTATCGCTTTTCTAACCGTGGCATGTGGTAGTCCGATAGTTGTTCAAGGTTTAGGGTTTAAAGACAATGTAGTCTTTTTATTTTTAAAAAAATTCACTTTATGTGAGAACTCAACATTCTTAGAGAAGAGTGAGAATAAAATTCGAACAATTTTTATATTTCTAAAAATTTATCCAATAATATTTTTTAAAATTGTGAATTAAATATGAGAATGTTACATTTTTTACTCAAATTCCAAAAAATGTACAAATATTTTGTAAACCACATGTCACTAACCTTAGATATAATCTCGATTTCGAGTTCTACAAATAAAAATATACACAAAACTAGTGCAAAAAAAGTGTTATCTTAATAATAGACTAGTTGTTATCAAGTTAGATTAGTTGTAATCCACTAAACTATAGAAATAGATGAATAAGACTTAGAAAAGTGGAGGGCATGGAGATTTATGTGCATGTTTGTTTCCACATCAAGGGGTATGGCTTATGAGTAAAGTAGAAGCATGTTGAAGAGTACCTTCACACTGTAGAATCCCTGCCATGAACATAGCCAGGAATGGAATGATTTCTGTATTGTGAAGCATGTCTTGGTGCCTTTGTTTTGTACCTCATTCCCCAATCATTGGTTAAATAACACTTTGCACAATAATAATAGTTCCTTTTTTTTTCATAAAAATTGAAAAATTGCTTATAGGACCAACATCACAAAATCCAAGTTTACCACGTCTATGGGCGGTTTCGTTTAACTTTGGAAGGGATTAAGTGTAGAAGAATTAAGTTTGAAGTTTTAGAAGAATTAAATTTAAAAGAATTAATTTATATTTGGTTTGAATATTTTAAAAGTAAGTTTGAGAAAATTGTTTTTGCTTGTATGAGATAAAACAAAAGTACTTTTGAAAATACCAAAAAGAACATAGTTTTAAGATAAATTAATATAGTGTGAGCGAGAGAGAAAATAATTTATTAAAATTAAAAATATAACTTTTTTTTCAATTTCTAAAGTTAAACTAAAAAATATCTTTTAGTTTCAGCTGACAAACTTAAGTTTGAACTCTTCTAAACTTAAGATGAATAGAAAAAAATTAAACAAGATGAGGACCGTTCAAACTCATTTTCCATTCACCAACTCATTTTTCATTCACCAAATTTAAGTTTAGAGCACCCAAATTGATAACCAAACAAAACACTATTTTTGGTCCAATTTGAGCATTTGAAATTCCACAAGGACCATTTCACGATTCACTGTAAAGGCAAAACTACGTATACCTTCCAAACTCATCAATGAATATATTACAAATTGTTTGCAACATCAATTTTGCAAGACCTGCTTACACCATTAAATTTTTATAAAGCTACTTGATTACATCAAGCTCAAAACTTTCGAAGCTATGTTTTTTTCTTTCTGGTCTTTTAACTATTGAAGAATGAAAATTTACATATGCTATAGAATCTCAATGGAGCACAAAATCACTTGCACTTTGCCATGCAACAAATAGAAGAAATGCAAGTAATCTTGCAACCATTTCAATAGAAATAAAAAAGAGTCCATTATCTGATTCCAAACAATGTTTACAAAATCTGCAGGAGAATGGAACAGAAAGTCTTCATCTCATAACCCTTTTAACAGAATATTTGTTTCTATGCTTTTATTATGCAGCTGCTCTAGGCACTTTCATGCCGAATCCATGCTTTGCTTTCTCCACTCTGAAATGGTCAAAGACAAGAGGCTTAACTACTAACTCTAACTATAGTTTCTTAGGCAGCATTTGGTAGGAGGAACATGACACGGGAATAGAGACACAAGAACAGAAACTAAAAATTCTTGCCCAGTTAGGCCAAAAATTGTGCCCCCTGTGTCCCAGTTTCAGTGAGATACGGAAAATACTAGAATTTTGTGTCCCCGCGTCTCTGATCCTGTATTTAGTCCCTCAACCAATCGTTGTCTTATAAATTTATAAACTATGAAATGGGAAAATTATATAAGTCAAGTAACAGGATCATATTCATAAAAGGGGTAGAAATAACTGAAATGATATAGTCATAGGCTCATATAATTTCAAGGAAAAGCATATAATTTCATGATCAGTTGGATAATTATAAGATCAATAGAATCATCATAAACTCGGCACTTACGTCGGTGCAAGTCTGCCAAGGCTATCCAGCTCTTCTCCCGTGTCTTCATCCAGGACTCTCCCAGAAATTTCGACGATATAAGATCTGTTGCTTTCGCAAGGAAGTCCTCTTCCAGAAAGCAAATCCAAATCTCTTTGGTGAAGCTCCCTACCGTTTACAAAAACGCCGGTGTTTCCGCCAGCACAATTGTCCGGCAAGGGATAACTGAACTCTTCTATGAACGGCTGCGATAGAAATCAACTTATTCATTGATATTGATCAAACTATCAGCATATGATCAATGGAATATGCTGGAGAAGTATTACTTACCGGAATTATTCCAAGACAAGGTCCACCCACGACACCCCAAAAACCAGCGCGAGAATCATACCTAACAAAGCAATAGCATAAAGGCCAATCAATTACCACAAAAAAATTATAACTTCAAGCAAAGTGGTCATAACTCGTTTGGCAATGTGGTCTTGTCATGACATATTGCAGATGATAAGAACTTAACTGAGTCTACTAGATACAATAATTTTGAAAACTTTCATCAGAAATTATAGAAACCTCTGAAGCATATAAAAGCATAGGACCCATTTTCAAAAGCTTAACTGATTCAGTCTTGTTACCATTTGATTTTTCATTTGAGCCTTTTGATACATGTGAATCTAACATAGTAACAGTTATAAACTGAAAGATTTTGGTAGACTTGGGGGCATACTAACCAATAATTTCCTGGACGGATTGTTCCAGCCAGCTTTTCAGCCTTCTTAACAGCACGATCTGATAAGGTTTGTCCATTTACAGTAACATCACTTGTGCCAGGATCATCTGTTCCATCAGATTGGGAGGAATCCCGGAAACCTTTCTTGATAAAGCTTGCGAAAAATGATTCACCCCCTTTGTTAGATCTAGGACGATTGTGTTCATGGCTTGTATCGCCACAATCCTGTGAGGTCCCAGAGTGAGAATAATCATGGACATCCATCTCGGTTGCAAGCACCACCTCTTTCAAAGAATTCTGCCTTGATGTAACTTTCTCTGCTTTTCCCTTCTCTAGTTCTGAGCGACTGCTTCGGTTGCCTATACCAAACCGATTCACTGCATGGTTATTATTACCATAATCAAAATATTCTTTAAGAGGTAAGCCAGCAGGTGGAGGAGATACAGCGGCTTTAGTTGGCTGATGAGTTGACATTGCAGCTTCACCTTTATCAACTGTAACTTCCGGACTATTTTCATCTTCAGAAGTACTGAGTGATGAAGAATGCAAACTTTGCATCTCGTGGCGCTTGCCAGAGTTCAAGCTTGGTTCTGCAGCTACCACTGGAGGCTCTCTATCCACCGAGTGAAAATCATACCCGGCATAATCGTCAGATGAGAAGTTGACACCGCTCGTGTTCACATGACCATGGGAAGGTGACACGCTGCTGTTCACAACCTCGTCAGAGGTATCATCATCAATCGTTGCGGTGTTTTCGTTTACTTCTGAATGAAGAGAGATAACTAGCTTCTTATTGATGACAGCAAAGCTTATTTTTGAAGAACAAGCCCCACACAGCAATTTCCGCTGGTGATTTTTCATCTTAGCCAATGCTTTGTTAGGCAGTTGCAGCAACTCAAAGCAATTATAACATGTGATGAAAGGAGAACCACCAGCTATAGGAAGGCAATGCCGACCACCACCAGCTGGCGTTGCTTTCCGAGGACGGCCTCGGACAAACCCACCCATCTCGGAGTTCAAGTTGTTAGGCCATCTTGTATGCAATTGATTTTCATGAAAACTCACCAGAGGAACAGTAGTTTTAGAGCTATGACCATGTGGACCAAATGCCCCTCGAGTCTCATGATGGTATATCATAAGATCATTTGGAGTATCGGGAAATCTCCTGTTCATAAATGCAGCAGGTGGCGGTGGCACCGAACCTTTTTGTTTGTTTTCATAGCAAAGAAAACAAGAGCAAGAAGGTGGGTGAAGCATTGCATTATGTGAATATGGTTCATATGAATCTGAAATAGCATCCGGATAGTGTCCGGGAAAGTAAGGATGCATCGGTTGTTGCGGGAACTGATGAGGTAACTGATTTGGTCCTCTCCTCAGCATCTGGGGGGCAAAAGGGTCCCCATATCCAGGAACATAATCTGGATTACGCATCGAAGGATGGAAGTTGCGCATAGGCATAGCCATTCCACGACCACTTGTATAACCATATGGATCATGAGGATAATTGAGATATGGAGGACCTGCGACATTTTTGTTAGGGCCAAAGAACTGCCTCGAAGTCCTGTTCGACCCGGACGATCCATCTGGAAACCAAGCATCGGAGCCACTGTAAGGATCCGGCGGTACGATCCTTACATCAGGACGAACCTGTTCTTTTGGATTATTGACCACTTCAGGAGACTGGTTCAACTGGCTTGTTAACTCATCCAGCTTCCTTAGTAACTCGGCGCGATCTTGCTCAAGGTGCTGAACCCTGCTCACACCATCCATGTCTTTATCATTCCTCCATTGCTCCCCATAATTATAAGAAAAACTAGAATAGCTATTCGAAGTTCCCTCATCGGGATAATTCAAATTGGAAAACCTCACGCCTTCCATATCAGCTGGCGGCTTTCTCCAAAACCCTTCCATCTCATCTCTCTCCCCATTTTGCCAATTAGACCTGCTCGCAGAGAACTTGGACCCTTTCAGATGCCCCATTTCAGAGTTCTGTTCCTGCTGCTCTCTTCTTATTGATTTACTATCCCCTTCATCCTTGTTTACATTGACATCAAAACCATTCTCTGAAAGCCCTTTCTCGTGGACATCATCAAACTGCTTCGGAAACCTCTCGTGTCCATTTTTTGCTTTCCCCGAATCCCTTTGACCATACCTCGAGGAGCCAAAGTTCGAATTAACATCAACATCTGAATTATCACTCGATTCAACCACACCTTTCCCCAAGGAATTTCCTGATTTAGCACGATCTCTTTGAACCTCTCCCTCATCTGACACCTCAGACAAGCTACCACTTCCATAACCTTTATGCTTTGCTGCAAACAAACGAAAAAAACAAATCCAAAACCATAATAAGAAATCAGATTATCAAAACTCCTTTTTTCCATGCTCTTGTTCTTCAATTACAAAAGAGCCGAACTCAACTAAAGCATGATTGCTATACATTGCAGCAAGTTCATACCTTTTACTCATTAATTGATTATTGAAAATCAAACAATAAAGGTATAATGACTCTTCCTAATCACAAACACTAAAAAAGGAAAGGGCAACTTTTGATCCAAAAGTTTACCTCACAAAAATGGGGGGAAAAGGCACATGTTAGGAATTGGATTAGCTTAATTTTCATTCAGAACATCCAACCATCAAAATCAAAATCTCACAAAGACATCTTCCAAAAAAGCCATCTTTCCATGAAAATTAACAACCAAACTTGAACTAAAATGTAAAAGAAAGAGATGAATCTGAGAGAAGAAAAAAAAGGGTTACCTCTAAGAACAGCACCACAACCACCACATTGATAGACAGAGTAATCAGGAAGTTCAGGCAGGAGGTTCTGACACTTAGGGCACCTCACCAACCTCACCTTCTTGGAGGAATCCTCCATTGACACAACACAACAAAAAGGGCCTCTCTAATCAAACACCATCAAAGCTTTCACCATTTCAAATGAGAGGGTCAAACACACAAAATTTGAAGGCTTTGCTATCATTGGCTTTCAAAATCAACGACAACAACACCACAAGTTTAATGCTTGGCTTCTGCAAGCAAAGCTTTGAGCTTTTGATTGGTCAAAAAGGGTAAAATTTATGGGACAGCTTTCACCATTTCAAGTAAGAAATGAATGCTTGGCTTTCAAAGAACAACCAACAAGGTTGTTGTTGTTGTGGGGTTGGGGGTCCTTAAGCACCTGCAAAGCTTGGAGCTTTCATTTGGCATAGCTGAAAATTGAAGAGAGAGAGGGAAGCCCAAAAAAAAATTGCTCCTTTATGCCTTTTTTGCTTTGGATTTTTCCTTAGAATTCAAACAAAAAATCCCAAATCCAAGGGAAAAGGGGTAACTTGAGAAGGAACAGTGGGGACAAAATTTCCCTCTGGGAATCTTAGAACTTTGAAACAATTGGGCTGGTTTTATCTTTTTCTTCATTCCATTCCAGAATTATTGAAAAATGGAAACTTTATTATATAATACTCTGTGTTGTGTTGGGTTTTGGAGAGAGAGAGAAGAAAGAGACAGTAAAATTGCGTAAATGTTTTTGGAATGGTTTTGTCCAACTTCGTACGGAACTGTTGTTAATTTTGAACATGATATTTGCGTGTGTAAAATTTGTGTAGTTAAGTAATTACATGTTATATGTACAATTAATTTTATATACTTATACATACATCATTAATAATATACAAATTTTATTATCATGAGTCCACAAACATTACAAACTTAGATGATATTTTTAATTATATTTAATTAAGTGCACAAACATTATAGACATTAAAACACAAACTTTATGTATATAAATATAGTGTATGTATGATATATATTTTTTGGTGTACGTGCAACAGGACTCATTAAGTAATTACATATAAATTATTAGTGATTTAAATTGTAGTTTTGGTTTGTTTATTTATTTGAAATTTTTTTTTAAAAAAAAAAACATGTATTAATAAATGGAAATCACATATGCATGTTTTTTTTATATATTTTTAAATAAATAAACAAATATTTCACTTATATTAGTGAGAGTTTAATTATTATATATTTTTTTATAGAGTATAATTGATACGTATTAATGTCAATTAAACTTTAACACATCAGGCCACTATACAAAAGAATTAGAACAAAGTAGCATAGTCAACCGATCACTAAAATTATGAGAAATGCTAAAGCTTTTCGATTATTCAACTTAATTATTCTATTAACAATTTTATAAATAACACTTAACTATAATATTATCTTTCTTTCTTATATTTTACTCCTTAAAATTATTATGTGTGTTCATAAAATTGTTAGACAAATAATTAGGAGGCTCTAATATTATATTCTCTATTAATTATAATGTAATATTAATGTAAAATTAATAACTTTCTAATTTATAGTTATCTAATTATGCATCGTCATATTAGTGTAAGCATTTCACAGTTACAGTCATTGCCTGCAAAACTAAAGTATAATAGAGCCTAAATAGATGAACATGATATTGTATTAAAATTAATTAATCTCTTTTTAAATTACAATAGGTAAAAATCACATCTATCTAGAGCGAAATTATGGAGTCGAAAGGAAAGCAGGGAGTGAAGCGACGTCGTTGCACACGCAGTTGCTTTATGGATTCATTCAATTGGAAATGGTCTCTGAAACGCGGAATAGCTCCAATACGCGGCTTGTTGAACCAAACCAATTATTATTCAACAAATGCATCAATCAGTATAGTTTCATAATTAGTAATATATTTTGTGTTATTTTTTATATCATTAATTTGTTATATATCATTTTATATCATTATTAAATAATTGTTACAAATTAAAATGTTTTTGTTCCTAAGTAATTCGTATAGAGAACGAAATTACTTAAACACGAGTAGAGAATTGAGGAATGCGTCTTGACAGAAACTCTGAGGTCTGCACAAAAGCTCTAAAGCGGGTTCCTCGTATGAGAGAGATCGGCAGCGGGGTATACATGCAAATGCACTCTGACACTCAAATAAGCATAAGTGTTGAGTGAGTATTATAGAGAGTGAATAAGTGATACCGGGTGATTTGAGATCACATGATTTTATAAGTGAGTTAGGTCAGTTAGATAGAGATAGAACGCAAATATCTCAAATAACGACTCCCAGGCTTATTTAGAAGTTAGTTATGTGGTCGGCTGATTGTGGTAGGAGAAGGTGTTGCTTTGGGCTTGTGACCTAGATAATGCCTATTGAATTGGTCTCTTTTTCAGACGTGGGTTGTGACCTTCTTATCTTGTGAGCGTTGTGAAGCTTTCTTATTTGGTTGACAAGTGCAAGTATGTGAGGTGAGTTCTCATTACTCCTTAGTGGAATAAAGCCCTTTCAACCTTTAGGTAAGGTGAGCTCTCACTACTCTTTGGTAGACTAAAACTCCCTAAATCCTTAATCTCTAGTCCGTAACAATTTTTAATAGTAATATATAATTATAATGAAATAACAATTTTTTGTGACGTGAAAAATTGTACATTAAAAATGTATGAAAGTTTAATTCCTAAATATATTTCCCATCTTTAGGTTTGGATGTTGGACCACGACTTTAGTATTTGCATCATCTTAATTAATGTGAGATGCTTCTTTACTAATTAATGGTGATGCAAAATTTAGACCAGAAGCATCCCTTATTATTCTAACCACACCTTTTATAGTTTTTTCAATTCAATTTATCAATTTTTGTAATCATGTTATGATCTAATTTGACATATTGATGAATTATATTAATAAATTAATATTTTTTAATATAATATTTGTTGAGAGGTGCATCATAAACTCAAATAGTTCACAAATCTCTAAATTACTTATTATAAGTTAATTCTTTAAATAATTTGACTAATAAAAAATTTATTATAATCACATAATATATTACATAATAACAAAAGTTAATAAATATAATTATAAAAATTATTAAAAATAAATAAATTAAATATCATAAAATATTTATTCAATAAAATAGTGAAAACCACCTTAATTATATGTGCCTTAATTTGTCATAAATGATACGTGGAAAGGAGTGAAAGACAAGAGGGGCGCGTAAGTGAGAATCAGAGGCTGACAAGTATGAGTTTTCTGACTATCTCAATCCCAAATGTCAATGGCCATTTTATCGAAAACTATCTCAATTTAATCTCCCAACAAAATATTAACAATGTTCTCTACTCAGTTTTCCCAAACATAAAAAAAAAATATTCACGTTGGTTCTTACCTTTTTAAAGAGCCTCACTTCCTCCCTCATTTTAGGGAAATTAAATAAAAAATGAGAAATTGACAAAATTACCAATTAAAAATTTATATACAATCGAACCATTCAAAAACAAAAAATACTAATGTATAAAAGTTTTAACTTTTAATTTTCTTTTCTTTTTTATCATCTCTAATCATACATTACTAAAATTTAAACCCCACCATCCATTAATATTTCTTGGTTTTTTCCCCCTCAATATATACCACTGCCAAATGTAGCAAAATGTACAACCCTACCTTTCATTTTCTATATGTCACCGACATGTCTTTGACTTTTTGGTGCGCGTCGAAATGCTCGTTCGCAATTTCCCTTTTTTTCCCAACCATTAATCCCTGAGCAATACTTAATTCGCACTCGGATAATTAAGAAATATCATTTTGATTTTCCTCAAATTACCCTGTCACATTAGCTACCCATATAAGGACTCATAAATCCTTAAGTATAATAACTAGCTAAGGAGGCATTTGGTACATTACTTT
>QANU01017900.1:334524-392536 GCA_003254905.1 Nissolia schottii
TTACAACACGATGATTATTGGAACGAAGCACATTTTCTTACTAGCATTATTATCGACAGCAATTTGTGACGGTTCTTGTTCTGCGATTTTTACCGCATCTCGACCCGGCCGCAATCTGGACGGGTTTCCCAACCCGATGCCTAAAACCGCCGTGCGAGTAACAAACCTATTGGACGAATGTTTGAGCCTCACTATCCATTGCAAATCCGGAGACGACGATCTGGGAGTTCATGTGGTTCAGAACCGCCGCAAATACCAATGGCAATTTCATGACAATTATTTTGGCACGACCTTGTTCTTTTGTAGCATAACATGGAGGGATGGATCAATGGTGTACGATCTCTACGCGAGGAGGAGGGATTTTAGGAGGTGTTCAACTACATGTGATTGGGTTGTAACAAATGAAGCTCTTCTTGGGTTCATGCAAGGACATCAAAAAGAAGATATTATGGTAAAGTGGTAAGAAAGGGTTTGGTATAGAAGTTATGATTAGAATGTCTAAATGTTTTATAGAAATAATAATAGTTGATAGATAAAATGAGGTTGCATATCTTGTTTATTTATCTAGTCGTCACTAACTATGTCTCATGAAGCGTTATTATTTGGACATTTAGATTCTATTAAAATTTCTAGTTCTCTTAACGTTATTATTCATATGAGACTTTGATTTAACTTTTAAGGTATCCATGTTTTGGTGATGTTTGAAACATCACTCAAGTACACACAGTTATGAGTAAATGAAAAATATGATCACCTATTGCATTGTTGTAGTTGGTGAAGCTTGTTGACGTATGATTGAAGATAATGATTTGGAGGTTCAATTTTATGATATGATCATGAATCCATGTAACAATAGGACTACGGATGTATCAGCTTGGTTTGAAGATAAAGAAAGGACTATGCATAGTTGATAGTTTTCTTTCTCTATTATTTTTTACTTTGAAATTTCCAAATTAATAATTTTCATAATTTTTCTCTTTTGTTATCCTTTTAATTTGTCTCCCATTGACCACACAATTAGAAAACAGTATTGTTTCTATTGGAGAAAAGGTCTGTTTCACACACAAACTTTTTTAGCTTATATAATTGTTTCATTGAAAAACATATGTACTTTATGTAACAAACCTACATAAAGTGTGGGATTTTTTTTACGGGAATCCAACATTCTCGTATGGGAGGTAGGAATCATTCTCAGAAATGCAACATTTTCAACCACATCTCAAATACAAGAATCTTACATTTTCATGATTAAATTCTTGGGAATATAAGAAATATCGCACTTACCAAAAGAACGGCCCATAAGATCAAAATGGTCCATGTGGATGTAATTTGGGTTTGTTTCTAGGAAGAGAAAATCTACGTACTATTGCAATTTGCAAGCCCAAATAGAAGTAGCACTCACAATGGATCTGCTTTTGTTTATATTGGTTAATTAGGCCATGAACATAACCGATGTATTGTCTTGGGCCCAAATTTTAGATAGACTAACATATGGGCCTATTATGCATTGTTTATTGTGGTACCTTGCTAGTGTTGGGCCATTTCAAGTTTGTAACAAATTGACCAAATTAAGAGAAAATATATATTAATTATCACCCAAAAAAAAGAAAAAAAATCTTTGAGTAAATTGTACTCACATTCTCTTAGAGATATCCTCGTTAGTTGTTACTCATTTTCCCACTAAAAATAATCGTGCCGGCACTTGGTCCTTATGAAAGATTTAAAGAAAAACATAATATTCAGTTCTTCACATATTTCTTCATTTTTATTATGTTCAGTTACAGAATCCTCTTTTACATGCAAGGCTGTCTCTTTTTTATTTTTATTTTTTTTGGTATATGCTATCCAACTGTTTATCTGATGAAATTAATGGTTATCATATTAATTATATAAAGTAAAGTAATGTATTAATCTAGCTAGTATGTGACCACAACTATTCAAAAGTTAGTTGTCACAGTTGGCTCATAAATTTTTTAATCAAAAAGTTCGATTGACTCCCAATATATTTCTTCGATGTCACTTTTAATTCTGTGACAACTAAAATAAGGTTTATGAATTTCACATTAAAGAAAACTTGGATTTCCGTAGCATTTCACTTTCATAAAGTAGTTGAAAAGTAAATCATGATAGAAGTGAAAGATAAATTTATTATTTTTGTCAATCAAATTTTTTTATTCAAAATTTCAATCAAAAATTTAAAAAGGACAACACTAGATATACATGCACCCATATTTTTTTTTTAAAAAAAAAACTCACTACAGAAATGTATAATAATTACAAATTACAACCAAAGATTATAACACTATTTTTTTTTAAATCAATAGCAAAGTTCTTATAGATATTATGCAACTAATTTTGTTGCACTCCAAGCAAATGATAGAAGAGAAATTGTGTTCTTGATGTTCACTTGAACTCAAGCATGTTTTCTGTTTCCTCCGCAAAGTAAATCTACCACAAATCCCCTATGCATCTTCTCATTCCCTTGTTCTTCTTTCTCCTTTCATCATTGCCCTCATATTTCTTGTTCTTCTTCCTCATCTTCATAAAAAATTCACTCAATCTTGTCACCAAGAAATAAGACCCTTTTGATTTCTCTAATTGGAACACCACTTCATCATCATCATCATCATCATGAGAATGATGATTGATGAATCTAGTAACATAAGGATTTGATCCATTATGAAGAGATGATGATGGGAACGACATAAGGTTCCTATCAATTAAATGATCAAGTGACACCAATTCATATGCATCATATAATGGACTTCCACAATCCCACATGGACAACATTGCCCTTTCTTCTTCTAATTTTCCCTTCAATGTTGTTGTTGATGAGTTCATAAGGTTTTGATGATTATTACCATTAATCAATGATTCTTCTTCTAGTTCTTCTTTCTCTTCCTCTTTCTTTTTTCCCTTCAAGCTTGATGTCTCCATCTCCTCTTGATTCGTTTCTTCTTCAGCCTTTGATGATTGATTTTGGCGGAGTTTCCTATAAGTGCCAAAATATATGCATTTTGTTTGCCTTTCATTGATGGAGTTATTAACTGCCATCATTGTATAATGGGACAAGTGGACAACCACCTCAAATTTTTCTCAAAATTTTCTTGAATACGTCACTTGCATATAGTTTGAGAGTTATGTCTATGTGGAATATTTCGTTCGTTTCATTATAACGATCAAATTAGGGTTAATACATAAATTAAGAAAAATAATGAATGATCTTGATAAAATATTTAGAATGATCTTTTGACATATTTACTTTTGAGAATATGTAAATATCTCCTTAAGCAAAGAAAATATCCTTTTTTTAATTATAATGATGTATTCGCTTCTGGGAATGACTTTTCTTGGGATTTATTGTCACTTATTCATGAGAATGATCATATTTTTTTATAGGTACAATTATCATTCACTTCTGCGAATGATTATACATTCTAATAGGTACAATTAACAAATACTTCTGGAGATGATTTTATTTCTCATTGTAAAATTACCATTCACTTTTGGGAATGGATTTATTTTCTCATCATGCGGTTATCATTCACTTCTGAGAATGATTTTGTTTTCTTATATGTACCACAACTATTCATTTTAGGGAATAATATTGAAAAAAAAGAAATAAAATAGAATACTACAGAAAGACATCATATTGATAAAATAAAATAATAAAAGGAGAACAAAAATAAAATATAAATAAAAACAATAAACAAAATTATGTTAGAAAACAAACAAATCACGTGAAGATATAATATATCCGTGATCGTTGATAACTGACAGATTAAATTTGGAAATATTATCTTTGAAGAACTTTTAAGAAAATTTAATTCTTTGAATTTTTTTTACCTCAACATATTCATGGTGATAACGTATTATAAAACTAGTGAGAAGATTGATAAGGAAAAGTAATAGACGGGAAAAGGAGAAATAATAGAGGAAGAGATGTTATTCTTAATCTCAAATGTGTGTATTACTTTATAGGTTAAGGGTGAGAAATATATAAACATATCAAATCTCAAGAGACCTCACTAATTAATGACATTTACCTAATCTTCATTTTCATTAAAATTGCATTAAAGTTAATCCAATAATAGTTTGCTTAACCAAAAAATACAATATAGTTTGTATTTTGTAAAATAAAATCATGCAAGTGGATGTCATAACTCTTAAAGTTTGTTAAGGAAAATGACAAAAACTACTTATAGCACTAATTTAAAAAGTGAGTTGCAAAAGTGTACAAGAACAAAAAGAGTGAGAGATACAAGGGATAATTCACGACTGTAATGTGAGATTTGGATCAGCCAAACTTTGTCTTTTGAACATGATTATGTTATTTTAGGAGAGAGATAAAGATCCAAACACTTTAATTAAGCAGAACTTTCTAAAAAATGTAATGCAAAGACTTCATATGTTACCATTGCTTAATTCAAATTAATAAGTTATAATTGATGGAAGCTAGATATTTTTATTGAAAGCAATATTGTTAAGAGTTCGATAAAATCATTAGGGCAATCAAAGCTTTTTCTTTTGAGTTCTACCATAATTGTACTTATATGGCTTAAACTCAAGACATCTGATTATGGTTATGGCTAAGGTAGAATGAAAATATTAGATTCAAGCTTTTGTACAATTTTTTAAATATGCCAAAACATAATATTTGGCATTAAAGTCCAAATCAGAAGGGAGAAAGAAAACGTGTGGTGCCGTCCAGAAAGAAAGAATAAAGATAGATAGATCAAAACCCTTAAAACATGTCAGGTTGGGTTAGGCATGATGTCCCATGCTTTGTTTGTTAGAGATTTTGTTTCTTCATGCCAAAGGTGTGTTTCTTTATTGTTTTTTTAAGTGTTTTCTATGTTCTTTAACAATTTCTTAGTAAAACTTGCTGCATTTTCAGGGAAAAAGGAACACAAAAGTTCAAGCGAAAAAGCCTTTACCCTTCAATATACAAATAGAAGGAACTTTTTTGAAATCTTGAATTAAGGTATTTTTATATGCATCGATATGAGATTAAATCTTGTAAGTTGAGGTGATGATTAAATAAAATCTTCTGAAAAATAAGAATTCCAAGACTCAAACCTTGCTATTGTAAGTAAAATTCACCTGAGTAATAATTTATTATTACTATTTTTTTGACTAAATTTATTATTACTATAACCCACCACTTTTAGGTTATAAATTAAAGGAATTGGCAAACATGTTTTAATCAAAATAAACTAAAAAAATAATTTATTGAGCATTGAAAATTCTAACCTTGAATTTAAAAACGAATCACTAGGAATTTGTTTTCATTAAAAAAAAAAATTACTAAGATGTAAAGCAGCTGCATATGTATTTTTTGGAAAATAAGATTGATTTGTTTGACTAAGTATTTGTCTCTTACTTTTGAATACGTATATTATTGACATTAAATTAATTGTTTGAAATATTGTTCTAGGAACTCCTTCGAACATCAAATTTATCTTGAAATATTTTTGAGGTAATAAATAATTATCTAAATTTTTGCCAAAGGAAAAAAGTGAAATGAAATGAAGACATGTACCAGGAAGAGGGCAAGAAAAAATTTGGGGATTTTTTTTTTTCTTTTGACATTATTCTGCACCCATATTGTCGCCCACAATTCAAATAGTGACTTCCACTTTTCAAAAATAGTGATTCTCATTCTCTCTCACACGCATATATATTATATGGCACATCCACTAAATTAAGTAGGAAACAAATAACATGGGATCAATCCCACATTCATCCCAAAAAAATCATGGTAGTTACTTGTCAAATTTGATTAGACCCTCATAAAATATCATATGACTTGTTTGTATATATCCAATAAAATATGGCATTTAAGCTTTATTAGGGAGTAATTATCAAATTATTATGGAACACCAGCGAATCAATGAGGTGTATCATAGTGATAACTCACATTATCTTTAATTATGTGATGTAAATTCAATCACTATTGTGTACCCAACAATCTACTATTTTGTATGAACTGATAAAGTGATATTGTAACATTCAATTAATAGTATAAGACTCACACTCTTATATAAAATATCACTTTGGAAGTGTTTGGTAAGCGTTTTGGAACAAAAAATACAGAATAACAGAGATAAAACATGTCTAAAGACGAAGACGAAAACATAAAACTTAAAATTACCTTTATATTTAGGACAATTTTTTAACTAACTTTTATACTTCTAAAAGGGAAGTTGTGCTGTATCTCCGTATTTTGACACCCTTTATGATCGGGTAAAGTTTTACCTCTTCCTCCAACTTACATCTTATCTTACAAATCACAATTATTTAAGAAAAAAAATCGTTCATGTATCGCTAGAATAATCGAATTTGCATCTTCTAAATAGTTTATCTTCTTCTAAAGAGAAAAAGTGTGTATAATCTCTTATTTTTACACTTTAGAGAAGCAAATTACTTTAGGAATACAATTAAGAGTAATCATAACTATTGTAGTTTCGGGTAAAAGTAGATGAAGATAAGGGAGAGTGCCCTATGAATTTGTTAAGATATGATTGATTCGATTAGTATATCATATATTTGATTTGATTATAATTTGATCTTGTAAATATTTGATTGATTGTAATTAGGATTAGATTGATTTTTTATTTATTATTTAATTTTTAGCCGTTGGATTCCCAACCTATAAATAAGCTCACATTATATTATAATAGACGTATCCTGAAATATATTCAATATTCAACAATACTCTTCTCTAATGCTCAGTTATTCTTCTGCCATAAATTATGTTTCTTAGCTTCTAACAGAATTAGAGCCTGAAATTAAAGTAGCTTCAATATTTTTCTAAGCATTCCAATCTATGGTACTTACATTTCAGAACATGATATTTGAAATCTTTATAAAAATATATCAAGAACCAGAAAAACCCTCTAATTAAGAACAAAATAAGACTAAAAAAAATAATCCAATCTATTTATTTATACTCAAGAGTAAATGGACATATTCCTTGAACAATTTCAAAGACAAGATCAAATATTCCAAAATAATGCAAAAATACATTGTAAGAATGAAGAAGTAACACATTAATTTCCTCCACAAACCAATCTATTATAAAAGCCAGAGAACCCAGATTTTGTCTTCTTGCACTTGTTATTTCCCTTCACCTTTCTCTTCTTAACCATGAACTTGTCCAAAAATTCACACAAGCTAGTGAACTTGGAACAACCTTTGACACTTGAAATCATCACCATCTCTTCATGTGGCTGATTAGTGATGATGTTGTTGATCTTCTTTGATTCATCAAGATTTGGACACATCATCATATGCTTCTCAATCATATGAGAAAGTGTGGCTAATTCATATGAATCATATAATGGACTACCACAATCCCATATTGGAGAAGTTCCTTCTTCTTTCTCTTTCTCATCTTCAAATTCCATAGAAATTGTTCCCATCTATGCCTCAATTTTTTCTCCCCTTTGATCTACCACTTTTTATATAATATGGTGCGTCACAAGGGGCAACAAAAAAAAAGTATAAAATATCATGCTCAATTAGGAAAATTTTAAATATCTTGAGATTCTTATTAACATTAACATGTGAGTGATTATTAGGATCAATTATCAAACAGGGCATTCATCTGAATCTGATCAAAAGGTTTAGTAATACAAAATAATAATAATTGGATCAAAGTTTGTCCTAAGAAAATGACAGATCCCAGTGATTTGAATATTGGGGATACGACAATTAAGTAAATAATAAATGGCTATTTTGTTTTGTATCAAATGTTGATTCACATTTACAATAACCACACCAACCAATATGGTGTAAATCATTAATAGTATTATGCATAATCACAATCTCAGATCTCATTTTATTCTGGAAAATAATCAATGTATGAAATCTTCCTTTCTTCTTATATTGTTATTATTGTTATGATCATGTATTAATATAACTGGATACATTATCTTTTATTATTTTCTATGATATTAATTAGAAGGTATACTTGTAACAACTTTTGAACTGTCTTCTGACTTAATCCTTTTACAAATCTTAGTTTTGATTTTATCACTTCATATCTCATGAAAAGTGATTATTCTTTATATTATATAGAAAACTGTAAACCAACGTGGGTTGGTCCAAGTGGTAAGCGGCTTGATATCGCTTAAGCAAGGTCTCGAGTTCAAGACCTTGTGTACGCAGTTATCCCCGCTGTGAGACTCACCTGCCATAGCCAGGTGCGCGACCTGGGTCGACCCGGATTAATCAAGGCTAAGCCTTGGATACCGGGCATGGAATGTCTAGAGAAGACTACATTGTTCATACACAAAAAGGTTTGTTTTTAAAAAGTTGATTGCAAAACACATTTTTGCCTTGACCGTTATACCAAACATTGGCCACTCCCCATGTCTTCTTCATTTCATTTTAGAAAAGATAATTTGATTGTGATGCATTGGAAGAGTAAAATTCTTTATACAAACATTTAATTATATACTTGTTTGATCAAGTGTTTACCATTTTGCTAAAAACCATAATTTTTCATAAACGTATCAAGCATAATGGGGTGTGATGTTGGTCAAGTTAATAAAACCAACAATCTTCCATTGGGAGATTCGAACCCATGAACTTACTCTTATATCACTTGTCGGATCAATCTCTTACTTAACTAGGTTAAAAGTAATAGATATTGACAATCTTTTTTTTTATATATAGTTTCTCGTATCTATATCAAGCATAAGAGATTGTACTCATTACAAATGTCATAAGCCGAAAGTTACAAGTCCATCAAACCTTAATAGAGACACTAGTCAAATAAAACTAACAATATTATCGAGTTATTAAAAATATTTGACTCTTTATAATAATTACCTCAAAAAATTATAACATGAAAGTATATGATTGGTCGCCAATATAAAATAGTTTACACCTAGACTGTATAAAAATTAATCTTTAAGAAATAATGTAATATTTTTGTTGATAAGGACACTTTACCCTTTGAAAGAGTGCTACAGCCACTACCACACTACACACACAAGCCCACCACTATCTTGTTTCATATAAGGTCCACTGACCTGCTTTCCACAACTAATGGTTCTTCAAAACAAGTCTCAATCACATGAAAGCAACACTTATAAAATGATACGGATAGAAAGCTTTCGTGCACTTTGATCTTATGATTAATTGCCATGTGTTATTGAGGGATGATCCTAGTTGGTGCATCAGAAATTTCTGGCGAGGGTTAAGCCACAATCAAAGGGCAAGGGAGAAATTTCCTTTAACTTTTGGTCTATGCAACACTTTTCATTCCTCCAATCTTTATTAGTAATTAATTAATTAAAAAAAACCATTTGTAATTTAAATTAAAATAATCTTCTTTATTAGTTCCTTTTGCACTTGACCATATTTTAGGAATTCTTTGGGGAGGGGGGGGGGGAGGGGATGATATTTTATCCACATATCAAAATCAGAGGACTTGGAAAGACAAACTACTAAATATGCCAAGTTGAGCAGTTATGAAAGTTGATTGAATTGAAAATAAATAATAAAAAAATTCAAGTAATTCAATGTGAAGAATATGAGGACTTTGTTATGTGCATACTTCATTTGGGTCCTAAATGGAAATAACATTAAATGTGCACCCCACCCCATAGTGACCTGGTGGTGTAGGTAATGGCTCACATCACATGCGTGTCCCTGGTGTAAAATACCATAATACCCATGTACCAACCATTGCCTCCCTTCTCCGCAACGGTTACAAGCACCTTGTTTGTAAATTCACCCTAAATTATTTTTTCTCTTTTTCCAAAACTCAAAACACACAAACCGCACAACCCTTTCAAATCCCAAGACCACACTTAACTGTTGTCCACCGTAACTGGATACATTACCCTTCATTTCCCTTCTTAATGGGTGACAAAATATGTCTTATATCCCTATAGTTTTCCTGAGATGTGAGTTTAACCAATGTCATAATCATCTTATTGAACTAATTTTTATTTCTTCACTCTTTTTTTTTTTTTTTCTTTTGTCTATATGTTAAGCTTATGGGGCCATATTCATGTGATCTTTCACCCTTATTCCCAACAAAGACATGTGACTTTTTATCCATTATGTCAACCATTACTTATAATATGTATAGACAGCAAAACAGAACAAGAAGAGGTGCCTGAATTGTTTTGGTTAGTTAATTGATTGATAAGGCTTATCAAAGGAAAAAAATAATGACAAAAAATAAAATTAGCACAAGGAGAACTTTACTTCTACAATGGGATTGACATGACTCAAGCCAAATTAAGGACAGTTTTGTGAATTTTAGATATCGATGGCTCGAACCTTTAGTATTTAAGCTTGTGTCAAAGGACAAAAGACAGAATAATGACAAAAAAAATCTAGCAGTCGAAAAATGTTATCCCTATAATGGGGTCAATCTGATTTGAAGACAAATTAAATAGAGCCTAGTAGATGTCATATATTGATGATTTCAACATTGAAAAAAGTAAAAAATGATACAGAAACTAAAAAGTTAACACACTAGATAAACTTTTAAAAAAAACAATAAGGAAAACTTCTTTTTCTTTCTATCATTGTTATTGCTATTCCCAATTTATTTTTTTATTATTTCAATTGAAAGCAGAACTAATGTAGCTTCTCACAACATTCTCATTCAATATTTGCAACACCTTGGTGTTAGTAGGTCCAACACACCTAGGTGTCTTGAACTGGCTAACAGCTGCTCCTAACCCCATGTAATGTTCCAGAATCTTCTGGAACGTTCCCCGGCTGACGACCCTGAGCTCAAGGGCCCCAATGCAGTTGACCTTCCTAGAGCTCGTGTAGCCTGCGTCGACGAATGACTTGTCCAACAAGTTACAACATTCACCAAGAACTTCTTCATTGGCCTCACCATTGATCTCCCAGAATATGACATAGTGCCCTGGCTCATTGGACAGATCAATGTGGCTTGTGTAGTCAACAACTTCCAATTTCTCCTCGGCGAGGAGTTTCGCCGCTTCTTCCACCGCTAGCTGAAGATCTTTCTCTGTGTTCTTGTCTATGTTGATGGTTAGGAGGAGGCTGCTCCTGCTTATAAACTTGAGTTGTGGAGTTGAGTTGTGGAACCCCATGACCTTGACAACATCTCCTAGCCTATACCTGTACAAGCCTGCACAATTAGCCAAATCTGTTAAGATCATTGATGTGTAACAAATTAAGATAATCTTGGAATTCTAAGGGATCCGTATGGTTTCTGTTTTCATTTCATGCTTTATTTCTAGCGTTTCCTATTTTATGATTTTGCAAAAGAAATAGTGAAAACAACGAAAGCTTTAGCGGGTGTTCGATTTCTATTTTCATTTTATGTTTTTTTAATATGTTTTTTTTATTTTTCAAGAATTTGTGAAGGAAAACACTGAAAACCAGAAAATCACGTTTCCTGTTTTTACTATTTTCTTAAAAAAATAATAATGAAAAATCAAGAAATATATTTAAAATAGAGAACGAAAAATAAAAACCAAACGAACCCTAAAATCTTGCTTCTTGTTTTTACTATTTTCTTCGTAAAATCATAAAAGCATGAGACAAAACTAAGAAATGAAAACAAAAATCAAATATACCTTAAGTATCTATGTTATGCTAATTTGCACAAGATGTGTGTATTCAATATTCAATTCAGATTATAGTTCTAGGTTCAGCTATTAGACTCGAGTGAAACTCTCCAATGTTTTGCTATTCTAGAGAATTTACAACATAAGAGATAGACATGAGAAAAGCATCTTGGGAAAAGAATTTTTCACATACATGTTATGCAAAAATATTTTGTTTGGAAAATGTTACTACAATGTTGTTTCTGGGGTAAGGCAACAAATATTTACCCTCTCTAGGTCCCATTAAATAGGAGAAGCCCGACCCTGTCTAATGTACTCAACATGAGAAAAATGAAGGTAAAGGAATGCAATCAAGGTTAATCTCTATTCCCTGTTCGGTTTTGAAAAAAAAAATAGGACAAGTCATGTGATTGTATAATTTACAAATGAACATGAAGGATAAGGTGGTCAAGGAACAATTTGTCCCCACGAAACAAGGGCTAGTAAATCCAAAGTTATATATTATATAGTTGTCAACAACTAAGGAACATACCTACCATGTAAATGGTCCATTTGACACATTAATGTGATTAGGTATGTACTATATGTTCCTTTGAGAATATAAAGAAGTGCTAAAATTTTCTTTCAGGTTGGTCCCATGGCAGGGCAGGTGATCATATCATCAAGCATAAAAAGCAGCAACAACAAAAAAGTGAGAACAAAATCAATTAAAAAGTACTTTTGGCTAAAAAGCATTGTCAAGAAAGTGAAATCTCCCATTTATAATCTTCATAATTTAGCCACTGCCTGACTAAATAGTATTTACATTTTTAAAGAATAATATTCTGAGATTTTATTACTTTCATGCTAAAACAAAACTTCTAAATATCTCCTTCACATTCTTTTCAATGAGGATGTGGGCAACTTCATTGTCCATACTCCAGATAACAACAAAAGTAAAAATAAAAACACAATTGCCCAAATAATTGATGTATTGTTAGGAATATTATTATTATCATGCCAGTATCACACTTGGTACTTAGTTGCATTCATTGAAACTTGGAAGAAGAAAAAACATCAAACCCTAGTTTAGCAAGGATACGGTAGATTACTCCTCCAATAATTATTGCCATCACATAAGTCCTTCAAAGATCTTAAAACACCACCATATTCGTATTCATACATTTGGAGGTCTAAATTGGTTACACAAAAATATCAGATGTCTAAATCGTTTCAAATCTTTGAAAAAACTTATGTAGCAACAACGATTTTCAAAGGACTAACACACAGTGACACGCATTTTTTTTAGAATTAAAATAGGGTTTTACTTGGAAAAATTGATGTGTTCTTAGGAATATTATTACCATGTCAGTATAAAATAGGTCCTCAGTTGCATTAATTGGAATTTAGAAGGAAAAAGGGAGGGAAAAAAAAACGCCACCCTATTTCAGTCCTCAAAATGTACATGCTCACCACAGTACTACTCCAATAATTATTGTCACACATAAATCTCTCATAAATTTAAAACGACATCGCCATCGTTCTTCTGAATGTCTAATATTGACAACACAAAAAGGATCAGTTGTCAAATCCCTTTAAATCTTCAAGGGATTTATGCGACAACATCGATTTTGAGAGCTAAATCCTAATTCCTAAACCCTAATACGTTGACACGTGCATCTTTTCAAGGACTAAAATAGAGTTTTACTTGACAAAATTAACTAGAGGAAAGATATTTTGAGTACCTGCTGGGGTGGTGATAACAATCTCGTACTCCTCACCAACCTTCACCTCAGTTAGCCCCACAGGCTCAGGTTCCATCATGCACATGAAATCATCACTCCCTCCCTTGTTTTGTGGTATAAATTCAAAGTATCCAATCTGAGGTAAAACAGTGTAAAGTGCCAACTCAGGTGGCAAATTTGGATTCACATTTGTAGCTATCCACCCTTCAGAGGATCCATAGTCAGAGGTCAACAAGGGCAACCCTCCAGCATAGTGCCTCAGCTTCTTCACATAAGGCTCCATTGACCCAGTCATGATCCCATACACATACTTTGCATTTGGAAAAATCATAGGTATCAAGCCATACCTAATTTTTTTCACAATTAAAAATACGAGTATTAAGTATATATATTTAATAAAATTTTATAATTATACAATAAACTATTATAAATATTAATAAAATATTAACAAAAAAGGTTACTAATATGATTAGGAAAAGAAAAGGTAATTAATAGTGTTCAGATTTGAAATTTTTAATATCAAAGTTTTAAAAAAAATAGAAGTTTAAAGGTGATAGAGATAGCCTCTAAAAATCAAGTTTTTGAAGATATATAAATAAAATATGAATGCATAAGTATTACGAATAAATCTTCAAATTTGTTCATGAGATTAGTAACGTCAGTTAGGTTTGTCTCCAAGCTAAGGTTACCATTACCAAAACTCGATCAAATTAGTCTTTTAGAGGAACAATCTTGACCAACATCAAATGACTAATTCAATCGACCTTTGGGTAACTTTGGGAACGAACGACCTCGACTGATGTTGTCAACTTTGGGGACGAATTTACAAGGTTTACTCGAAGTATTATACGAGTAATGATACAGGATACGGAGCATTTGTACAATCATAGAGAGGCATACCAATTGCTCAACCCCATGATCTTGTTCTGAATCAAGTTTGCAAGTTCAGGGTTAGGCTTGTTGAGAAGCTTTGACATTGCATTCCTTAGTGATGGAACTGTGACCCTCTTTGATGTTAGGACACCTTCCCTTATGTCACCAACAAGATCCTCCCAAACTTGCTCAAATGTCCTGAAGGCATGGACTATGCTGTGTGCAAATATGGATGAGACTAATTGGACTTGTTCATGGAAGATCAGGCCGCAGAGGAGGTGGCAGTAGAGCGATTGGTGGAAGTCAGGGCCGAAGATCACTTCCTCGGGGCTGCAGAGCGGCGAATTCATCGCCTGCATCGCGTGGATGTAGCGCGAGTTCCGGAAGATGTTGGTTGTGGCAGTTCCGGCAGCGAGGCCCCCCTTTGTCTTGAACTGCTTGCTGCTGTATATGAAGCTCAAGGCCTTTCCATCTTTTATTGGGAATTCTCTGCAGAATTTGGGAATTCTATGTCAGTTTGACAGTTTCCAATTACCGACTATGACAATAAAAACAACAGCAATTAGTCCTTGTTCGTTCCAGTAGGTGGAGTCAGCTACATGGATCAGATCAGACGGGGCCTTAATATCCTTTCATAAGATAAATGTGAACTAGAGGAAAAAAGATAGATAAAAGTGATTGAATCATGACAAGTTCCACCGTGATTGCTTAAGCCAGAGGAAAAGATAGATAGATAAATTTGATTGAAGGATGAAACTTGAGGGATGGAAGTTTTTTTGTTTGAGTACTTGTTTCTGAAGGCAAAAGAGGTCTTGTATATCTGCACTGTGATCTCAAACAGCTCATCATTCCATGGTACATACTTTGGCTTCCCCTGAGTAGTGCCAGAACTGCAAAATCAAAAACATTAATTACATCATCACTTTCAGAATCAAGAGAACTGATGAAATTGAATTTGCAAATCAATCCAACTACTTAAACCAAAAGGGACGGTTAGTGCACGATCCTTCCACCTAATTAGGTCCGGGGACTAATTACCCTTGTAAAACGATTGCGCCGAGGTTCACCCCCCTGCGAATCCAACTACATAGTTAAAAATGCGGGCTCCCACTTTACAGAAATGTGGGATTGCCTCGGCAAGGGGAGAGGATTTTTCCGGAATTAAACTTGTAAACTCTGTGCCGCAAGGCATCAACAATCTTGCTGTTGACTCTCGCAAAACCTTACCATTACGCCGAGGCTCACCAACTACTAAAATAAAATGGGTGGCTCAATGCACGAGGCTTCCACCTAGTCGGGTGGGGTGGGTCCTAGGACTTAATTATGCCTTGAGCCAAGGCCCACCCACTCTGCAAATCCAACTGCTGCTTAAAGATGAAGAAACACAAAGATTGAGAACAAAAAGAGAAGAGTGATTATATAGACCTTAGAGACATGGTTGTGATTGGTGTTGAAGTGAGGATAGAGGAGACATCCCCATCAATCATCCTGTTGATGTAAGGCTCAAGCTCCTTGTAAGTGACAAGAGGGACACAGCCCTTGAAGCTCTGAGGGTCGGTCCTTCCATTGAGCCCCAGACGCTGAAGGTACTCAGCAGATGAGTTGTCCTCCAAGATCTTCCTAAGTGTCTCCCTCTGAACCTTCTCTGCATCCTTGGTCACTGCCTCAAATTCCTCTATCACTATTTCCATGTTGAACTCTTCCACCTTCTCCAACATCTTTTAATAGCCCCCTTCACCCTTATACTACACATTAAAATAAAATAATAAAAAAGGTTTTTAAAAAAAAAAAAAAAAAAGAGTGTAAGAAAAGTAGGAAAAGTTGCACTCAACTATGAGATAGTGACAAATAGCAAATGAGTTTTCTTTAACGTTTTTGTTTTTATCTTTGTTACCTTTCATATAAATGATAAAAATAGAAATTTCCACAATGGTAAAAAGTGATGTGATGCAGAAAAAGCCAAACATTGTCACAAACACTACACAATGCCTCACGAGGAAGAAAAAAAATTAGATAAAGCCAAACGTCACCAATTCAATTATGACAAAAAAAATTTTATTAATTATTTATTTATTTGTGGTGTTTTAATAGACCTTCTTTCTTTATCATTAGTTCCGGACCCATATGAACAATAAAACTTCAAAAAATTAATAAAATGTCACAAACATGACAGATGCATATTATAAGGGCTATATATGCTGTGAACCATATAGATAAACCAAAGAGCATAACAATTAATGGAGGATTTCTTCTTTCTTTTTTTTTTCTTTCGGAAATAGTGGAAAAAATGATTGAGAAAGTGAAAGAAAACAACCAAGTTGTTAATTAGTGATGAAGAAGAAGCCAGCACAGAATTCAATTAAGTTCTGTGAAGCACTACTAGAATGAAAAATTCTTCAAAATCAAGAGGATCACTTACCAAAACACTATTTAATTAAAAAATATATTAAAATATAGATATATGTGAAAATTAGTTCAATACAACTGTAATTTTGAGTGACAAACCAACAGTAAGATAATTATTAAAAAAAAAAGAGAGAAAGAGAAAGGAAAAAAAAGAAAAGAGTCAAAGGGAACACGAAAAAGTAGTCTTTTGATGGAGTAGAAATGAAAAGACCAAAAAGTAGTGTTCCATAAAGATAAGATTTTTGAGAATACCCTTTGCTTAGAGAGAAATAAAAACTAACAAAACAGGATTAGAGAGAGAAAGAAACATAGAATCAATGAGATGAGACAACTCCAAACCCAGAATGCATCCACCAAACTCATCACTTATTTATGAAAAGAAAAATAAAAATTAAAAACTTAGTATTAATGTCACGAGAATTCGGCAAAGTTTTGCGTTAGCTATTCATATAAATCACAGCATTAAGTACTGTGTTATATGAAAATTCTGTATGGAACCGCCCCCCCAAAAAAAAGTCAACGGAAGCATGGCTTGTTTGGTTGTGGAAAAAAGCATGCGAGCAGCGACATAGAAAATGGTAAAGGGAAAAGAAGAAGAAAAGAAAAGAAAAAAATTATGTTATAACTTGAATTTCATCTGGGTTTTGTGAGACTTTGAACAAGACCCAGATAAAAAGTTTTGTTCTTTTCTGTGAAAACATAGAAGAAGAAAAAAAAAAAGTGCTTTTTTTGGTGTGTGCGCCAGAAAACTGCTGGAGAAAACAGAGAGCAATGAAACAGAGAGGTGAAAAGCAGAGCATTATTTACCTATTGGAGGCAACAACAAACACTGAAAGAAATTAAGGGTGTGATGAATAAGAGGTGCAGGAATGGATCTGCAGAAGTAAAGAGAGAGTGATGAGAGAGAGAGAGAGAGAGAGAACTGAATCTGAAGAAGATAAAAATGAGGTTCTTTTCTGTTACTAGGGACTTGGCAGAGCCAGGCAGTTATTGTGTGTGATATGAGACTTCAGATTCTTCCTCTTATATATATATATATATATATACTATCTGATCCTGAACTAGCATATTTCATGCACATGTATTGAGTTTTGAGTCATGATTGATTCATGTGCATGCTTAAACATTTTCCCACGCAATTTCATCTTTAAAAAAATCTCAAAACTCAGCACACGTGCCCCTCCAATCCAATCCAAGCCCAATATCCAGACCCTTCCACAACCTTCTTCACTTCTCTGTTCTCTCTTCTCTGTTTCATACCCTTTTTCTATATATCAACTCTGCTTTTTCACATTCTTGTACTTCACCATTCACCATTAAACCGTATCTCACCGAATTCTCTCTGTGATTCCTCCTCCTTTCTCTCACCCATTATTCTCCTCAGGAAAAAGATTCTTTTTTTAGTGTCAGATCAATGGCTTCTCAACCTGACTCCTCCGAGGCCTCGTCTCTGTTCGAAAGGTTGGTGACAAGCAGAGCCATGTCGCTGTTCTTCCCCTTCATCTTCGGCTTCTCAAACGCATCCCCAAGTAGCAACAGCGAAGACCCAAATCAGCAAACTGAAAGCGCCGAAGGCACAAGCCGTGAAAGGCTCGTCTTGATAAACCCCATCACCCAAGGCATGGTTATCATTGACGGAAATTTGAGCCTTGAAACACTGATTGGGAGTGGCATTGGAAGCAACAGCAACGGTGGGCCACCACCTGCTTCCAAGGAATCCATAGAAGCTATGCCATGTGTTGAGGTTGGAGAAGGTGAATATTGGGAGGGGGAGTGTGCTATTTGCCTTGAGGAGTGGGAGGTTGGTGGTGTGGCCAAGGAGATGCCTTGTAGCCACAGGTTCCATCCTTGTTGCATAGAGAAGTGGTTGAGTGTTCATGGGACTTGCCCTGTTTGCAGGTATCAGATGCCTGCTGAGGAGAAGGATGAGAGCAAGAAGGGTGGCGATGAAGATGAAGAAGGGGGTGGGAGGAGGAGGAGGAGGGTTGGTAGAGAAGTATGGGTTAGTTTCTCTGTCAATAGTGGTAGNAAGTGTTCAATGCATTGAAAGCATTGAAAATCTCAAAACATTCTATTTTAAATCTCAAAACTTTGTAGTATAGGTATCTTTCTCTCTCTATATATATAGAAGCACACTAAAGGTGTTATATATTTAAGGGTTAAATATATTTTTAATCTCTTGAAAATTAAAAAGTTGGTGTTTTATCTCTGATTTTTTTTTTAGGAAATAGTTTCTGACAAATTCTTTTAGTAAGATTTAGTCTCTACCGTTAGAATGGGTCGTTAAGGGCTGACATGCCAATTAACTTGGCCACATGACAATACACACGACTGCCATGTGGCAACACACATGATTGTTACGTAGTCAAGTTAACTGTTATGTCAACCGTTAATGACCCACCCTAATGACAGAGACTAAATCTTATTAAAAAAAATTGTTAGAAACTATTTCCTAATAAAAAAATTCAAGAATAAAATACAAAATTTATAATTTTTTTAAGGATTATAAACCTGCATGATCATAAATGTGTTCCTAAGATGGAAACAAAAAATTGTCGTCTACAAATCAAAATGTACATTCTTACACTAAGCAAATGCACTTTACAAAGTTAGAGAATTCACTTACACATTAATTGTGCTTAGGAAAGGCAAACAAAGAAGATAGTTTGTAAAAATAAATAAAATAATAATAAAAATAATTATCACAAATTACTCTTGAGATTTTATTAAAATTGCATTTCACTTTAAAATATGTATAAAATTATACTTCGTCTATTTTTTCCATTATGGATGATCATAAATGATCTATTAGATTTTTATTTTCATTTGATGTATTTTTACTTTTTAAAAGTTTGTTAAAAAAGCAGTAAAATAGGGAAAATACTAAAGTATTTTTTATTATTATTATTATTTACATCATGAAAACTTGGGTCAGTTTAGTTTCTGTTTTCATTTAAGTGTTTTTTAATTTTAAAATTTTGTGAAAAAAATATTGAACATGTAAAATAAAAATAAAAACCTAGCTAACAAATTATATTGGTGATCTATAATAATGAAACGGTGAGGTGGAGTAAAATGTTGCACATGCTTTAAAGTGAATTGTAATTTTAGCAAATATAAAGGGTAGCTTATGCTAATAATTACCCTGGACAAAAAAATATATATTAATAACATGTTTGATTTTTTTTTTTAAGATTAATTTTAAATACATTGTTATTATAAAAGATTTTATAAGGTCATCTAACTGTTATATGTGAGATTTTTTTAGTTAGGCCCTCCGACATGGTAAAAATTAATTTTGACAAAAAGATTTGTCGTTTTAGTATTTTTTTACTATTAATAAATTTTTAAATTATAATTTGAGTGAAAGTTATGAAAGAATTTTTTTCCAAATTATAATTGGAAAATTTCTAAATGAAAAATCAAACCTACTATAACTTATTTTTAAATTATAATTGGAATATTTCAAATTATAATATATTTTTCTAATTTGTGAACATGATTTGACCACATGTTTTATTTATTTAAAATAAAGATATACTTTTTAAGAAAATTTATATTTCGAGTTAGTAATACTAGTTACAAAAATTAAACATCAATTATATAAAGATACCAATACTCTTTTTATAAAAAATTAAGATAATGACGAAATCATACTTATATGGGAATGCTAAGGTTTACCCTTTTGGCTTAAGGTTAATACTCTTCACTCTTTTTATGGATGCAAAATTCCATTATATTTTCATATATAACTTTAATAATAAGTTTATTATTATAATTATAAATTTATTTGGATAATATGCATGAAATCCTATTTTAAAGTAAAAAAATAATAATTCTAAATTTAGTTTTTCTCTCGTTAATAAATTGTACGTTCTCATTCTGTTAATGGGAAAAAAATGATTTAATTTGAATTCTCAATGAATTCATATTAATCAATCGTCATGTTCTAAATTAGATTATTAGTGTTTATTTTACACACCTTCATTGAAATTATATGGAATGACAATATCTCATAAATGCTTAATAAATTGAAATTGACGACATTTACTATTTTTTTAAATAATTAGAAAGATTATTAAGCTAATTCATTATTTTAGATACATTGTCACTTCTCTCACAATACATCATGAGTAACAATTTTAAAAGTGGATGATATGTTGTGATAAGAATGACAAGATATCTACGCCTTTTTAGTTATCCAAATAACATTTTGCTAAGGAAATGCCTCCTAATCAAATGAATACAGCATCAAACAAAAAAGATCTAATTAATTAAAATGAGTGCAAATTGATATCTACAAGATGGCAATTATCACTCCAATCATATTCAAATAATACATAGTAATAATTATGAATGATATTCATATTTTAATTATTAATTATTAATAGTTGATTTAAAAAAATTGAATGAAGATTTTGTCGTGTTAAAACCAAGGGGAAAAAAAATGATATTCACTCATTTAGCATGTCTAATAGGAGCAACTCACTTCACTTATCTAATCACCCAAGAGATTCTTTGTGTTTAGCCTAGTTTTTCCAACTTCTGTAGGAATAATAGGATAAGTATAGCTTTGTAGCATAAGTACCTCTCTCTCTTTATATACACAAACACTTGCAGCGTTCCATTTTAATTGTTGAAAATCGAACACTACAAATATTAAAGTAAAAAAGAACATTTTAATAAATGTATTAAATAGTATGAATTGATAAAATTATTTCTATATCAAAACATAAATTTCTATTTTCAATACAATTATTACTCTCTTTACATCTATTATACTAATAAATGTTTCACTACAACTACGGATTTAAATAAAAAAATATTACATCTAAATATTGTAAATCAACAAATATTTTAAAACCCTTAAAATGTAGAAAATGAACCATTAAAATGGAACGGAGACTCGGAGAGAGTAAATACTAAAGGAGTTATATTTAATTAGGACGGTTAAACACATGCATGGATCATGAATGTGTTCCTAACATGGAAACAAAAATTGCCGTGTACAAATCAAAATGTACATTCTTACACTAAGCAAATGCACTTTCAAACAAATTTACAGAATTCATAGTTACGCATTTGTTGTGCTTAGGAAAGGCAAACAAACAAGATAATTTGCAAAAATAAGTAAAATAACATTAAGGATAATTAGCATAAACTATTCTTGAGGTTTTGTTAAAATTGTATTCTATTTTAAAGAATGTGCAAACTTATACTTCTCGTTATTTTTTCCATTATGATTAATTATGAACGATCTATTAGATTTCTGTTTTTATTTCATGTGTTTTTAATTTTTAAAAGTTTGTGAGAGAAGCAATGAAATAGGGAAAACACTAAAATATTGCTTCATGTTTATACATTATTTACATTATGAAAACTTAGGGTCAAAATTTGGCTTCTGTTTTCATTTTGTGTTTTTTTTTTTTTAATTTTAAAATTCTGTGAAAAAAGTATTAAACACATGAAATAAAAATAGAAACCTAGTTAACAAATTATTAGTGTTCTATAATAATGAAAAAGTGAGGTGAGTAAAATGCTGCACATACTTTGGAGTCAATAGTAATTTTAGCAAATATAAATGTTAGTTTATGGGTTTCTCCTTTCGTACCCATCTAATTTGATAGGTATTGATAATTTGCTCATGTGTCATCAAATGGTTGGCTTTGCAATATCGATTTTGACATCAAATGCTTCGACAAATTATTAATATAGAACTAAATTAATGTTAAAGGTCAAAATATTAGAACTAAATTGATGTCGAAATATTTGCCGTGATCAAATTGATTTTCAAATCAAAATATTATGACTAATTATGTACACAAAAAATGTTATATATGACTAATTAAAGATATTTACTCTTAACCAACAGGAGTTGGTCCAAGTAGTAAGCGGCTTGGTATCGCTTAAGCAAGGTCCCGAGTTCGAGACCTTGTGTACGCAGTTATCCCTGCTGGGAGACTCACCCGCCATAGCCAGGTGCGTGACCCGGGTCGACCCGGATTAGTCAAGGCTAAGCCTTAGATACCGAGCAGGCAACCTAAAAGATATTTACTCAAGTTAAATTTATGCAACTTGCTAAGAGCTTCACAATAAACAAATTGAATTGTAATTAAATTAATTAGACCATGGTAGTTTGTAGGGTATAGGTTTGTATAGGATATATGCTTTCACAAAAAACAATTTGAATTGCAATTAATTAAATTAATTAAACCATGGTAGTTTGTAGGGTATAGGTTTGTATAATATATATGCTAGAGCAGGTGCCTAAAAATGGTGACTTTTTTTTTCCTGCCATAGCCATGTGATTTGAACATTACGATACATTAGAAGAGTTGAAGAATAAAACAAAAAAGGACTAAGATCTTTAAAAGATTATGGCAAGATTCAAGTTTTGTGTGAGACCCTTTTCTAATTTTTTATGAATTAGAATAAATAAATTATCTAAAAAAGAATAACAGAAGGTTACAGTTACATACATGCCTACAAAACCTGCAATGAGAGGTTGTTGCAGTCTTATCCCTATACAATCCTACCATATATAATAGAGTAAATTACATTTTTAGTTCCAATATATATATATATATTTGAATGTAGCATTAGTTTACTTACTCCTAAAAATTATTTTATAATCAATTTGATTTTAACAGTATAAATTTTAATATCAATTTTATCTTTTTTTTTTCAATAATTAAGAATGCTCAACCCCTCTAACGACAAACTTAATGTCATTTTTTGAAATCAAATTGCGTGTTAACTTTAATATATGGAAATATTTACTTTGAATATAATTATGTACTAACATATACATATCACATTTGTGTAAGAAATTTAGGATGAATAGCATATTTGTTTAGTTATATATATGGTTAATTAAGTAAATTAATGATCTGCTTTGGCACATGTGTGTTAAGTCTTTCTCCATGATGTAAACAATTCATTGTGACTTTCAATAAGTTATTGTTGAGTAGAGAGGGAACCCTAAGCATGTGTCCAGCGATGTTAACCTATTATTGAAAAAAAATAGGGATATATTTTCATTTTTAATTAGCTTGTAATTTGTTTTTTTTTTTGTTTTTTAAAATTTTATAAAATAAATAACAAAAATAGGAAATAAAAATAAGAAATATTATTTTATTATTTTCATTACTTTTTTGTCACAAAGCCAGGAAAAGTAAAAAAACAAATTGAAAACGGAACATAAAAATAGGGGATTAAAACAAAAGCTAATTACATTAATTTTTTTTTCTTTCAGTTTTCAATATATAGAAACCAAACAAAACTTAATTTTACTTTTGGGCACCGGTTAAAAAAATCCTATGTATTTTCTTTGGGTATGTCGTTTGGTAACTTTCGTCTTTTCATGGACCAATATAAGAAATAATAATTGCATCCAAATATGTTGATTCAATGACATACTGAAGAAGTAAAAAAAAATGACCTATATAATTAGTGGAAAGAGTTAGACCTAGTATTAGATAAAAGCAATTAGCTGATAAGACTTTTTTTGCTACTGGGATATCCTCACCCTACAACTAGGGAGGTTAATTTCTCAAACTTCTTGGATTTAAAAAAGGTTTAAGTTTGTTTCAAACTTAGTCTTTGGTTTGACTAAAAGGGCAAGTCCCACGTTACTTAAAGTTAGATTAAGTTAAACCTTTATGAACTTGGTTCTCAAGCTAATACTTATCGTATGTATTGGGCTAATAACATTGTGGACTTGGGTTCACACACTACTACAAACAAGACATTTAGCGACAATAAAAATGGCCGCTAAAACTTTTAGCGGTCATTCAACAAAGTGCTAGTAAAGACTTATTTAATTGTTACAAAAGACATAAGGTAAATAGTGACAATTATTTATGATAATTTGTATTGCCGCAAATGTACGTCAATGTTAGAATAATCAAAATACCACTTTTAGTGGCATTTACTATTGCTGATAAAACTTAAAAGAATATTTTTTTCAATAATTATTATTGTTACAATTATTGCTACAATAATTATTATTGCTACCAATGGTACTCTTTTTGTCAATAAATATTAAAAAAGGACATACAATTCAAATGAAAATACCATGCAATTTCACATTAAATATTCAAGTTCATTCTATTAAACTCACAGTAAAAAAAACATAACTATCATTACTTTCCAGTATCATCAACAAAAGATCTTAAACTAGCAAGTAAATTACATTTCTTAAGCTAAAAATTTTCTTGTAAGTAAATAATTATGATTATATAATAAGTATATTGTCGTTTTACAACAACTAAGTTTGAATTTCTAATAACAAGAATTGGATGTTGGTTGTAATGATCTGCAACCTTTGTTCCAAAGAAAGAAAGAAAAAAAAGACTAACATTCAATCAATTCTTAGTGACACTAACTCAGCACTCATGAGATACTATCACTCTAGAATGTCTGAGATAGAAGATAATATCAAAAAGCATTCCAAAATTCAAAACAACTCCAGAACCTATAAAAGGTCACCAACCTAATTCACTTGATCAAGCTTGTTGATGATGTTCGAACACACATCAAGAAGTTCAACCTTAAAAAGGTTAACGAAAATAGGAAGAAGTTGCTACAACAATAAAGGATAAAGATTGTCAGCATACACATATCATAAAAATAGAAAGAACCATTATAAATGAACACCAATGTAGTTAAGATTGAGATTTAGGCAATTAGTTGCATCAGAAAAGCCATCTTAAAAAGCTCAAGATAGAGACAGCAATCAGAAAACAAACAATATCTTCATTCATCAGAAGGAGAAATGAACAAATTAAAGTTATAATATAAAGTTGAAAGAGAACAAGTAAGGTAAAGAATAGTGGCAAAGGTGCTCAATAATCACATTAACTGGCTGATTAGGCCAACTTGAGTGTTGTCATCTGCATTTTCTGTCCAGCAAGATACTAGCCAGATAAATCAAAAATGGAGGACAAATTGAGAAAACCAATAAGAATGAGTCATTCAAAACTGTCACTACACTAAGCTAATCAACAACAAAAGAGCACGTGTTCAAAGGGAATAATCAAAACCCATTACATCTCAATCCTTATGATCACATGATTTCTAACCAATATACCACCTGATTGAACAACAACATTTAGAACTTTCAAGTCTGTGTTCAAAAACAATTCCAATCTGCAACTGCAACAACGATCTTGAATAATGATGTAAGTCGTGAAATCAAAGGTTATTAGAATATTAACGTTCTTACCACATTAAAAGAAAAGAGCTGAGGGCAAAGGGAATGCCTGTAATGGATTAGCTTGCTACGTGATGATGCATATTGATGAAATGATCTCGAGACCTTTCTTGGGAGCAACATATAACCACTCAACATAAATCCAAAAATAAATACAGCAACTTAACATTCACAAACAGAATTTATTCATTCTTCAGCACAAAAATGTTAAATCACAGTTAAACCTAAAATGCACATCAACAACACAGGCGAAAAATGCTCACACAACAACAATTCAAGAAAACACACCATTCAAGCTACTAATACCTTTGCTTATCAGAAAGCCAATAGGATACAAGACCAGTCCATTGATCCCTTGGTACTCGATTTGGTCTATTTTTCAATAATCATCTGAGATTCGGAACAAGATTTGGTTGCTCATTGTTACCAGGAACTACGTGTGGACAAGTTCCTGAGGAGAGACTCATGTCTAATTCTAAAAGGGAATCTCGTAAAGACGTTTCCACAAAGCATAAGCTCTAGGTAGGGTAGAGATAAACTCTCAACGACAGTACTGCACATACACAATTTGTGGTATAATCATTTCACCATTTCCCTGTCTTTCATTTTGTTACTGTTTAGGGTTAGTGCTTCGGCCTCCCTAATTTTCGTATTCTCATTTTACCCTTAGTCAATTGACTAAAAATATCCCATAATCCACACTATTTTTACAGCAACACTTACCTTATACTGTGCAACTACCACTACGCCAAGTAAAAAATAAAGATGACCCATATAATTAAGATGACACACTTTTTTCTTTCTTTGGATACGCATTATTAATTTAATATATATAGTTCAAGAAAGATATTCTTGTCGACTTATGAGTACATGGCTTACAAATAGAAGAATGATGCGAAGATATAACTTATAATTAAATGCCACACACAAGACAAGAGGCAAGTTCAGAACAATGAATTGGTGATTATTGCCCATGATCCTTGGCCTGTGCCATGTGAACAGCCACCCTTTTAGCTGGCTGTTGTTATCGTCTTTTGTGGTTAGAAGCATGCTCATTTAATGCTAATTAATTAATTTCTAGTGAATAGAAGTTCTCTTACACAGTTTTCAACTTGTCGTTATTAATCTAAATTAATTAAAATAGTCTTACACCATACCCTATTAATTGAAAATAATTAGTTTAATAGTTATGTATGTTTCCTATGAGATTAACAAGGGCATCTTTTTGGCTTCTTTAATTTGACAGATTACCTTGTTGGCTTTCGAAATTAACTATGATATTTTTCTATTTCATGCTTCATCAAAACCAAGACCCTTATTGGCATGCTATTAAAGACATTGAAAGGAAAAGTTTTTGAAAGAAATTAACATTCCTTTTATGCATATGCCTTGTATGGATCAACACAGGGAAAATTAGTGCAAACTGTACAGAGCACTTAGATGAATTCTACTTAATTCATCCAATAATAAAATGACATTTTAGCATTAATTGTCATATGATTCACACGCTTATCCAATAAAATGTATTGTGATACTTAAGGACCTTTTAGCCGCGATTAAGGATAAGAGTACCTTAAAACACATCTAAAAAGACCACTACGAGTACCTGAGCATGGCATTGATGTTCTAACTAACCAACTATATATCAAGATAATATATTTTAAATTTAATTTTATCAAATTTTTTTTATAAGTTTATCAATATTTAGAAATCTAATGTGCGAGATATATATACTATATTACCTCATGAACTTGTTTGTTTGATTTTCTTTTGTGGTGTTTCTGTTTATATTTTAATGGTTTTTCATTTTCATTTTTTCAGCCATGCATTTAATGGTCGATGCTCGTTTATGTTAATTAGAGTTTACGTGTTAGGTTTAGAATTTAGGGTTTTCACATTTTTACCCCATAAAGTTTAATGTACGTAAATAATAACACATAATTTAACAGTTGAGATCATTATTGTTTCTTTTGTGCATAATTGAGATCATTAATATACTTGAAGATTTTTGTCAATTTTTTATAAAGAAATTTATATATATATATAAAGAAAAGAGACATAATTGTCACCGGATAGTTGAACTTTTAGTGGCGAAAAGTTGGGACAAATATTAATATTTATTATAGATTTAAAGGAGTTCATAATAATGCTCTTTGGTACTTTGATGCAGAAAGTTGCGTCCAATAATACATAATAAAGATTGAAAGTATATTTTAAACGATTATTTATACATGGCGTTGAATACCCTTTTTTCACCTTGGAATTCGAAAAAGGTATTTGATCAATCAGTGGGCGACATTTGCTAGTGAAATTTAAGAATTAATTATATTTTAAAGTGGTCCCAAGGTAAATGTTAATTATTCTGTTCCAGGACATATCATGACTTATTCAAGTTTTCCAACGTATTATTATTATATCATCATTAAAGTGATGATCAAGTGAGAAAAGAACATTACAATGGCAAAGATAAAGGTGAAAAATGTTGATGTCGTTGATGACTAGTCAAAATGTCATTTCGTGCTAAACGAGAGTAATTAATCTAGAAAAAGAATAAATTGCTATAGAAATTATTCAATTAATCTATAGGCTCCGCTCATTGATATTGAATATGGTATGCAGTAATTTCAACGATTTTTTTTTAGGAAGTCAGTGTAATTTATTGTAATTTTTATTAATTACTTTTATAAGCAGTAAAATAAAAGCACAATATTTTAAACACACTTTTTTATTAGGAGAAATATTTGTTTGATCTCTAGACTTTTATTTGATGTTGTATTCGGTCTTTGATATAATAAAGTGTCAAAGTAGCTTCCAATGTTTTTATCATTGTTCTCATTAGTCATTCTATTTAATCCCTTTGTCCATGAGCCTATTGGACGGAAGGACGAACGAGGGCAACGACAAAAGAAGTTGGGGATCAAATAGGACACAAAGTATTATATCAGGAACTAAATAGAGAGACTAACAAGAGTAACGATGTCATTTTTTGAATGAGGGAGAAAGATCATTGATGATTAGAACAAAGAGAGTTATGAGTAGAAAAGATAGGGTGATTAAACAGAGACTTAATTAACATCTAGCTCACCCTCCGACCTTTGTTATAAAACCCAACTTGGCCAGGCCGGGTCAACTTGGAATCTGGTGACCCGACCATGGGACTATGCCGGTTATCTAAGTGGATTGGCCACGTTCTAAACCCGGACTTATCCGGTTGAGTCATGTGTTTTTTTTAATTTTTAAAAAATTAATTTTTTATAAAAAAGGTAAACAACGTTGTTTAATAAAGAATTTTTTTTGAAATTACTGTTTGTCAGATTGAGTTGATTTTTTTTTTCATTTTCTTGTTACAAAATATGTGGTTAAGACTTTAAGTTCCTCATTTTTGTACCATTTTTCTTCTTACATACACCTATTTTGCCTTCTTGTAATAGATATTGAATACTCATGTGGAATTGTTGTTATGTATTTATGATTTAAAACTTGGTTTACTTATGTTTGGAATTGGGCTTGTCATTTGTGATTTAGGATCTTTAACTTGTATTGTTTATGTATGGTATGGCATTTGAAGTTTGAACATTACTTATGTATTTTAAGTGATTGTATGTTATGATGAATGTTTAAATAAATGCATTTTATTTATTTGAATTTTTTAATTTATTAGGTTATATATATTTTTTATTATTTTATTTATATCCAGGTCAACAACTGACCCAGTGACCCACTGGTTGAACTGGTGACTCAATAACCCAGTAAGGTGGCAAAGTCAAGTCCTAGGCCGGATTTTATAACTATGCTTCCAACACTGAACTCATGGACAAAGGGAACAAGGACAATGACAATAAACGTTATGGATTACTTTGACACTTTATTTATATGAAAGACCAAAAAAAACACCAAAAAAACTTTAGAGACTAAACAAGATATTTCCCCTTTTTCTTATTCTAAATAATAAGGGAAATGGAAGTTCAAGTGAAGCCTCCTGTTGCAGCTGATATACAAGAACAGTTGAAGGTTGTTACAAGTTAGTTTATTTAGCTGAGGGATAGTGATTCAGTGCAATAATGTGCATTTCACACTCATGGAGCTGAGCAAGAGTGTGTGTGTGTGTGTGTGTGTGTGTGTGTATATATATAAGCTTAGTGGCCTTCTCAATTGTAACTTCAAAGAGAAAAGCCCATTTCCCCTAATTTCTCCATCTTTGAGTTCTGCTACGCGAATTTGAGCATGGTGAGAGTAGGAGGAAGCAACGTATCAGGAAATTGATTTGCTACGATCTTGAACAACGATCACAAAAATTTGAAAAACTACTCGGATCTAGGTCTTAATCCAGCTAGCCCCTACTATGTACATGCGAATGAAAATCCTTCGCTCTCCATGGCTTCTTCAGTGCTGATAGGTACTAACTACCATGTCTGGGTGCGATCCATGAAGTGGTCTCTCATTTCCAAGAACAAGTTCAAATTCCTTGATGGATCTATCACAAAACCAGAAGAATTTCATCCTCTGTTTGGAGCATAGGAGCGTTGCAACAATTTGATTCATCAATGGATCATGCACTTAGTTTCACTAATAGTTTCGAAGAGCATTGATTCAATTGACGATGCAGCGAAAGCTTGGCAAGATTTGAAATATCATTTTGCACAAGCTGGTTTCATGTGGATCATGAAAATTCAGCAAGATCTATACACTTTTAAGCAAGGTAATTACTTTGTTACTGAGTATTACATTGAACTTAAATCTCTTTGGGAAGAATTGGAGAATTTCTAACCTATCTCATAAAGCACATGTGTTGTTCAATGTTCTTGTGCTGCTAGTAAGAACACTAAATTGTATAGGGAACAAGACTATGCATTAAGGTTTCTTTCTGGTTTAGATGATAGAAATTCAACTATTAGAACTCAGATTTTGCTCAAGAAGAGCTTGCCTCCACTAAATAGAATTTTTACTATGGTAATACAACAAGAGAGTGAAAATAATGTTGAAATTCCTCAAGAATCCAGTATAAATTATGTGAATTATGGGGTATCTAACCAGAAATCAAAAGGAAAGTCAAACACTATTGCTGGTAGTTTTGGTGGATTTTGTACCTTTTGCAACAACATTGGTCACACTGTGGAAACTTGTTATTACAAGCATGGATTTTCACCGAATTGGAAATTCAAGCCCAACAACAATGCAACGGTCAACAATACCACCACAGAGTCTATAGATACTAATAATCTAACCTCCACAGCTACTGCTGCACCGAAGGAGACAGTAGGACAATCTGTTGCACAATTGTTTACTCAAGAGCAATACAGAAGCCTTATAGTTTTGATTCAGAAGCAGAGTATTCAAGAAACAGTGCATAGTAACATGATTCAAACCTCTCAAGTGAGTATTATGCCTCTGGAGAGTGGTTCAGAAAAATTCACTGCGGGTAATAGCATAGTATTAACTTGCACTCAATGCCTGGTGGATCATGGATATTTGATTCTGGAGCTACTGATCATATATATGGCCTGGCTTGATTCTTATTCTAGTATCAATCCTATCCTTGTTAAGTTGCCTAATGGAGCCAGTATCCTTGCTAAACACTCAGGAACAGTGTGTCTCATATCTAAGCTGAAGCTTAAGAATGTGCTTTATGTACTTAACTTTCAATTCAATTTGATTTCCATATCCAAATTGACTTCAACTGCTAAATGCTCACTAATTTTTTCTCACAATGATTGTCAAATACAGGATATGAACCAAAGGATGATTGGTTTGGGTAAGCAGCTTCAAGGACTATATTATCTTGACATGGATATTCCCTTGGCTAGGCAGCATACAGAAGCAGAAGCTCAAGTGAATTAGATTAATTCAACATTAGAAGAAACAATTTGGTATTGTAGGTTGGGTAACCTTTTACCACCTAGGCATCTCCTTCTTAGTAAACAATTTGACTATATATCCCCTAATGCTGTAAGTCCCTATGACATATGTCAATTTGCTAGGCAAAAATATTTAGTTTTTCCCCTTAGTAATAACAGAGCTGCTACACCTTTTGTTTTCCTTCACTTAGACATATGGGGACCATATTTTGATATTAGTATACATGGATACATATATTTCTTGACCATTTTTGATGATTTTAGTAGATTTACTTGGTTGTTGTTATTAAAATCTAAGTCTCAAGTGAGACAAGGAATTGAGAATTTCATTCTATAAGTTGAGACTCAATTCAATGGCAAAGTAAAAATTGTTAGAAGTGATAATGGAATGGAACTTATTCAAAGTGATCTTCTACAATTTATCATTCTAGAGGAATTACACAACAACTTAGTTGTAGGGAGGCCCCACAACAAAATGGTAGGGTGGAAAGAAAGCACCAACACATGTTGAATATTGCTTGGGCTTTGCTTTTCTAATCCCACCTACCAAATACCTTTTGGAATTATGTTGCCATACATGCCACATACTTAATTAACATAATTCAACTGAGAAGCATGTCTTTCTTGGCAACAAGCAAGGCATCAAGGGTTTTGTTTTACTAAATTGCATAATAAACAAATAAGTGTGTCTAGGCATGTAGTGTTCTTTGATTACATCTTCCCTTATTCCACCCTCACCTCCTAACATCAATCACAGTCAGCACCAAGCTATGCTCATTCCCTTGAAACTAAAACCCCAACAATTCTATAGCCTCATTCTACAGTCCTACCTCCCCTGCACTAGAAGCTCCTTCACTCAGGATCTCCACTTGCAACAGACATCCTCCTACATACTTGAGGGAATATAAATGTCAATCTATCCTTACCACAGTTGTTGGACCTTCATCCTTTGGTGGAAAATATCCCATTGGTAACTATGTCTCTTCTTTAGCTTTTTCTCCTTCCCATGCTCATTAAATTTGTGCCATTAGTTTTGCCATAGAACCTAAGAATTACAATGAGGCCAGTAAGCATGATTGCAGGAGAAAGGCCATGGAGACTGAAATAGCAGCGTTGGAGCTTACCAAGACCTAGACAGTGACTAATCTTCCGTCTGGTGTCAAACCAATAGGAAACAAATGGGTTTATAAAGTTAAGAGAAAGGCTGATGGCAGCATTGAATGTTACAAAGCTCGGTTGGTGGCTAAGGGTTATGACCAAATAGAGGGCCTAGATTGCTTTGACACTTTTTCCTAGTGGCAAAGACAACTACCATTAGAAATCTCCTGGCGATTGCCTCCATCAAAGATTGGTTTTTACATCAACTTGATGTCAACAACGCCTTCTTACATGGTAATCTCCATGAAGATGTTTCCATGACCTTGCCCCAAGGCTTTCCTTTTCCAGGCCCAAACAAGGTTTGCATGCTGTTAAGTACTATATTTTGATACTTTTTTTAAGTAAAAATAATAATAGTTCTTTTTTAATTCATATATTATCAAAACAAATTCTCCCTATTTTGCAAACAAAGTTATAAAAGGGAAACAAAGAAACAAAAAGGCTGAAATGATAAAAATATTGCAGATCAAAAAGCCAAAAGAGAGGAAGTAAGGAACAAGAAGAAAAACAAAGGAAAAAAACAAAGAAAATGGCAAGCAGACAAGCCACCGCTCAGCGGACCTTACTTCAAAGTGAAGTAACTTGAGGACAAAGCAAGCTCTGCAAAGCCACCCTGCAGCCGCACTGCAAGCCGCACTGACACCGCTCAGCGCTCTACATGCCGCTCAGCGGGGACAGGATAATGTCAGAGCAGAGCCACCTTTCAAAACTGACAAAACTTCACCATGAAGAAGGCTGCGCTGCTCAGCGGAGACCTGAGACCGCTGAGCGGCCCTCGAGAAATTTGCCTATAAATAGGGACCCCGGGGCAGCAACTGAGGGACACTTCCAGACCTTCAATTTCTCTATATTTATCTTCTGAATCAATTTCCTTTCTTTGTAGTCTTAAGCATTTCAAATAGTTTAGTTCCATAACAAAGAGGAGGCTAAGTGAAAAGCTAAGGAGGATCGAGAAGCTTGGCGGTCCTAGTCATGACGGCGTGAGAACGTGTCATGGTGAGTGATCCTTACCTTGCCTCTGTGAGCCTCACTTGTAAGATGATTTTATAATCTCTTGTTGGGAACGTGATCAATACTATAGTCTAATTGTATCCATGCTAATTTGTGTATAAATGAAGCTGTCTATTTCTTTGATTTTCATGAATTGGATTGTGCTTAATGCTAGCTATAGTTCAACTAATTAAATGTTGTATGTGACTTAATGTTGTGAGTGAAAGCTACATTATTAAGTGGAACACAAGTCAATGTCTAATATAGTTAACTAAGGCTTGAATCTAGACCTAATTGTTTCGAGTGAAAACTGTCTCAGTAAGGTTGAACTTAAACCCTTTCATCTAATAAACTTAATTGCTAGAAATAGAATTGGGTTTCTTAGCCGCTTTAACATCTGAATTAATGTTGGTTTATTTTGTTATGATTGTGTGAGAAATCGACAACTTAATAAAGCAAACCTAATCATCTTATCATGCTTGAAAAAGATGTTTAAGATAAAGAACTGATGGCGAAAAATTAAGGAAAGGATAATTCATCTACACTAAGTTATGAATACAAGAAACTATGCATGACTCAAACCCAGCAAGCTTCTTAACTTACCTCTGCTTTGTTATTTTACCTTGTATTTATGCATTCTTTTTGTCCTAATTTTACAACCAAATTCCAAATTACCTACTTCATTGTTTAATTGACAAATTCAAGAATGACACTTTACCAACTCCCTGAGGAGATGACTATACCTGACTATAATGCAATTGGATTCCTTGAGAATCTAAAAGCTGTAAAGACATATATATATATATATATAAGAGTACAAGGTTTGCACGCTGTTGACGTCTCTTTATGGACTTAAGCAAGCTACGTTTGAGAAGCTTAGCCAACTACTCATCTCTTGTGGTTATCAACAAGCGGCATCTGACCACAAGCTCTTCCTTAAACATTCTAGCTGTTCTTTCACTGCTTTGCTTGTTTATGGTGATGATATAATCCTTGCTAGTGACTGCTTAGATGAATTTGTTGTTATCAAGAAGACCTTGGATGCTCAGTTCCGCATTAAGGATTTAGGGAAACTCAAGTATTTTCTAGGAATGGAGGTCACTCATTCTTCTCAAGGCATCACCTTGTGGCAACGAAAATATTGCTTGGATATCTTAGATGATTCTTACACTTAAAAATCCAAGTCAGCTTCCACACCATTGGATCCTGCAGTTCATCTTTTACATGACTAGGGCCCTCATTTCTCTAATATCCTCGCTTATCGCAGACTCATTGGCCGTCTTCTTGACCTCACAGTGACAGGGCTTGACATTGCCTTTTCCATCCAACAATTTAGTTAGATCTTGGATAGGCCTACTAATACTCACCATCGAGCAACACTCTGTGTTTTGAGATACTTAAAGACAACACTTGGTCATGCCATTTTTTCCTCGTTCCTCTTTGATGGAGCTACAAGGCTTCAGTGACGCTAATTGGGGTGGATGTGTTAATACACGTCGCTCTATCTATGGTTATTGTTTCTTCATTGGGAACTCCCTTATCTCCTAGAAGATGAAGAAATAGACCATTGTCTCCCGGTCTTCTTCAGAGGCTAAGTGTCATGCTCTCACCTTTGCCACCTGTGAATTGCAGTGGACCACTTTTCTGTTACAGGACCTCCATAGAGTGTTCTCCGCCTGTTATGTTGTATTGTGATAATCAAAGCGCCCTCCATATTTTAGCTAATCCCGTATTCCATGAACAGACCAAACACTTGGACATCGATTGCCATTTGGTCCACGAGAAAACTCAAGCAGGTCATATGCATTTGTTGCCTGTCTCCATTGTTGATCAATGTGCAGATATTTTTACAAAAGCCCTCTTTGTTGGTCCTTTCTCTCAATTTTTAACCAAGCTTGGCATGATCAACATCTTCCATGGCCAAGCTTGCAGGGGGGTAATAAGGGAAAGGGAAGCTCAAGTGAAGCCTCTTGCTGCAACTGATATACAAGAACAATTGGAGGTTGTTACAAGTTAGTTTAGTTAGCTGAGGGATAATGATTCTGTGCAATAATGTGCATTTCACACTCATGGAGCTGGGCAACTATATATATAAGCTCAGTGGCCTTCTCAATTGCAACTTCAGAGATTCATTCAATACAACTCAAAGAGCAAAGCTCATTTTCCCCAATTTCTCCATCGTTGTGTTCTTCTTGACTAAATATGTGAAGAAATCATTTTTCAAAAACAATTGTATATGTATAATTACTATCCCTTCTAAAAACTAAGCGAAACTATTAGGCAGAGAGAATAGAACCAAATGCTAATTAGTCAATTGATCCTCAACAAATTTTTGGCTCAAGTGTACGATGTGATCGATTTTGGACTCTCATAATTGATGTGATCGATTTTGGACTCGTAAATATTATTAGCCTTGTATGTGCGGTCTCATTCTTTCAATGAAAAGTAACGTTTAGCTGATTTTAATGATTAATTATCATTGGAAAAATAATAGAGCCTGACAAGATAGATATCGATGCGTAATTAAGGGTTTTGGTCCTTAAAATGGTGAGTAAGAGTTACTTTTATTCCTAAAATTTAAATTTTGATATTTTAATTTATAAAATTGTAAATTATAGGTCAAGTTAATTCTTCAGTTCATTATTATTCACGTTTTCGTTAATTTGTCACTACTTGAAATTGAAAATCTAGTGATTACAACAACTAGGTCTACGATTTAGATTGTGACACTACTTGTAATTGGAAATGCGATTGTGAGAACACTTGAAATTGTTAATCTTAGATATTACTACAACTTCATTTACAATAACAAATGTGACATCATTTGCAATCTTAAAGATTGTCACAACTCTTTTGCAACCTTAGTTATTATCATAATCTCATTTAATGTGACAAATCGGCAAAAACATAAATGATAATATATAACTTATAATTTTAAAAGTTAAAATGTCAAATTTTAAATTTTGATGACTAATAAAGTGACTTAAAGTTACGATTCTAATGATCAAAACTAACATTATCCCGCATAATTAACGTGTGATTCCAATTAGAGAGATTTTCATCACACATAGACTATTTTAGCTTTAAGCCGTAAATTCTCTAAAAATATAACGCTCGCGTGTGATCAGAAACCTATGCAGTGTGATACTTTCACAAATTTCTCTTTCAATTAAGGGACAGAGGAATCTTAGACTAAAAGAAACCATATCCTCAAGATCACACAGCTTTCTTTCGTTGATCCATTCATATGTACATTTGTTTTCCCCACAATTAATTAACTATCAATGGTTGCTAAAATGTTTGAATAATTAAGACATAATTATAAGAACATTTACTATTTACCCTTTCAATTTTTTTTAAGTCATCCGCATTGAAAATTCATTGAAACTAATACTAATTTAGAGTTGAATTAGCCTACTATAAGAGAATATAGCTTATCAACTCTATATTTTTTTTAACAAAATTCTAAGACTGAAACCCTAAATTTTGGCAAGACAATATTCTTAAATTTTTGGAAAACTTTAGTCTTTTTATCTGATATTTTTTTTCAATTAAATTACTTGATTAGAAAAGTTAAACTTATTTCTTCTAACTTATGTAGTTCTAAAATTCACAAAATGTAATGATTTTTTTGTTGATGTAATAAAAAATAGACAAAAGACTATTTTGTTGATATTTAGTTCTGCCGCAAATCCATTATTTTTGTCGTAAATTTGTCAGTTCTGTCACAATTTTTACCGTCACAAATTTTCATTTTGCTTGTAATGTTAGTCATGATTCAATAAATTTGGAATACTTGTTACTTAGACCAATAACATTAGATACACCATGTCAAGCCATATATTAGTTATAACTTCACTATATAAGAAGAGCAAGAGTGATCATAATATATTTGACCAACATGCATACACGATCATTATTTTCAAATATGGGTTCACACAAGCCCAATGGGGAATCTAATCTATGTAATGTGAACACAGATGAGCCGCAATATATTGGAAGGAATGAGAAGAAAACCAAGTTATATATTCATTCAACTCCAACTTCACACTGGCCCATACTGGAGAGAAACCTTAACCTAACGTTTGATGTGATTCAATATATAAATCATTATTTCTTTTTCTCTCTCATCATGTGAAAAACAATGCTATATAAATATTCAAAAAGAACTAAAAAACAAGAATCACTTTGAATTGTTGTTGCATGTATCTTCAATTGATGGCTGACTCACCGACCCAAAAAGCCAAAAAAAAAGGTGAGAGCATCATGTGGTGCACTTTTGTTTGTATATGAAGTATGTTTGTTTTAGATTTGTAACCCTTCAAAATTAATTGCAACGTTATCTTTTACTCTCTCTTCTAAATTAATTGTTCACTTTTTTTTTTTTTTACATTTCAGCTAAAATATACTTAAAGTAGTATTAATTTTTTTTAGTAATGTACGTATTTTGTATTAATTAATGACTACCTGCAATTCTACCGAAGAAAATACTTTATTATTAAATGCATTAGTAAAAGAAATTTTGTTCACTCAAAGAATTTTTAACTACTACAAAGAATGTTTATCGTTTTTCTGAAGTCACGCGTTTGTTTAATAGTGAACAGTTAAATTGCAACCGTGGTAATAGTAATTTTATTTAAAAAATATTTCCATTTTTTAATGTAAGAATTAATTTATCCTTTATATATATATATATATGATTTGAGCACTTTTTTCAAATGAGTGAGTGAGTGAGTTAGTTTGTTATGATAATTTGAATTATAACACATACAATCAAAGGCTTTTATGGATCTGATCACACTATTGCATTGTACGCTATTGAGTTGCATGCATACTACCTTTGAGAATTAATGTATCTCATTAACGGTTTAAAACGGTTTCTAGAGGAGGTTGGCCGCGGTTTAAAACCGCCGCTAAACGGTTTACCAGCGGTTTGTGACGCTATCATTTCCTGATTAGCAACGCGGCTTGTGTTAGACAAGGAAGCCTGTATAGCCGCGGTTTCAAACCGCCGCTAAGTGCTTTTTTTTTTTTAATTTTTCAGTATGATGGTATAAAGTACTCCTATATTTGTACAAAATCTTAAGGATCTTAGTTTACTGATCATGTAGTTTACAATCTACATGATCTTAGTATGATGGTAAAACTTATCTGAGAGAGGATTCAGGAGAGACATAAACTCATCATTAACCAATAAAACCATATAAGCTATATAAGGATATTCATGCTCATACTACTAAGTCCATGAAGAATAAACATTAAGCTTGTGCTTTATACAATATAAGAAAGAAAATTCAATAATTAATGTAGTTTGGGGTCAACAATTTTCAATCTTTTTTTTGGCATCAAAGGAATGTCGTTAGTGTGACGTAAACAAGTATGTTTTGCTTGGTCCCAAGCACTCCATCATCTGGTAATAAGCTCTACCATGCAAAGGAGTTATGACCTTCCTAAGAGTAAAATATAAGATGTATTGATGAGGCAATCATATTCCAAAGAAAGACATATCTAGCCAGAAATGTAATTGCTCACAGAAAATGTTATACCATTCCTTGTAACCGGGATCCACAGTAAACCAAACACATCCAGTGAATCACACATAGTGGGCCAAATTCAAGAGCCTTAAGCCCAACTCCTTTTGCTGCTGAACCAAAGGATACACCTAGCATGGGATATACAAGGTTTTTTTTATGGGAACTACCTACATATATATTTGTACACTGCACATGCACACAAAAGCAGAGAGGGCATGGAAGAAAAATTAAACCAAAAAAAAAGGAGGCAAACCTCACTAGCTGCAATTAATTAGTCATAGCCATACACAAACATTCATAACTGTAGCATCAAAAAATGTAAAGCAAAGCGCGGAGGCAGGGCGCGGGGGCGAGGAGACCTGGCCGTGAATCTGAACACTCGCGAGAGGGAAGGGCGGCGCAAGAGGACCCCAAAATAGGGAGGAGCCGCGCGAGAGGAGGAACCGATTAGGGAGGTGCGGCGAGAGGGAGGAGGCGCAACGGAGATGGAGACGCGGCCAGGATAGACAGAGATGGTAAGGTTTGGAGGTTAGGGTTAACCTAAACCTGATACCATGTAAGAGTAAAGGGACCTCACTTACTTGTGAGAGATGTCTATTGATATATATATATATATATATATATATATAAATAGTACAATGCAATAATGATAAATAATGAAAATAATAATAAAAGTAATATAAAGGGAATTATTTCCTAACAACTTTCAAAATCCCCAAGGAAACAATATTGTAGACCGGAAAAGGAAAGCAAATCAAAAGTTATACACAACATTAATTAATAATAGGACACTCTTGTGTGCCAGTAAAAGCACAAATCAACAAATCTATATAATTCGGATGTCAACTGCGGAATGCAAAAAAGTATCTCACAAATCAACAAATCCAACGGCATGCAATGCGACAAACAAACTTACTTGAAGTAGTAAATAGTTGGAAATTGAAAATTCCTAACAACAAAACCCTAATTAAGAAATGCAATTAACAAGAACATTCAAACGAAATCATGAAGAAAAAAAATGACCAAAAATCCTAACATTAAGAGGCAAAAGCAAATTTTATACACGAATGAAGAAATAGCCTCTGAGTCTCTGTGTTGTACCGTGACTGGAGTCACAGGGTTCAGTTTCAAATGCCATGGGGTTCTCGATCATTGGTGGCGACGGAGATGGGAGGCGAAGACCTCGAGAATTTTAGTTCTCACTCGAAGATCCTCGCATTGCTAGCTGTGAGAGTGAGATCGATGAGAGGCACCGTTCGGGGTTGGTCTTTGAGTGAGAGTGAGAGTGAGCTGAGAGGCGTCACTAGCTAGAGAATAATCGTGTCGCTGAAACAGACTCACATCACCGGAGCACACTCGCATCGCCGGTGAGAGAGTGTTCACCGGTGGTTAGGTTTCGAGAGAGTGTGAGTGAGTGAGGTTTCAGAAGCAATTTGTAATTTAAGTTTCAAAAATGCTACATGTACACCCAATTTCATACACCCATACATACACTATTAATAATGCACAAACTTTATTCTCTCGAGTGCACAAACATTACAAACTTGTAAATAATACTCTCAACTATACTCAATTAAGTGCAAACATTACATGGGTTAAAACACAAACTTTATGTATATAAGTAGGGGAGTATGTATGGTGTATTGTTTTTTGTGTACGTGTAGCAGAACTCTTTAAGTTTTTTTTTTAATATTTTAATTCAAAGTTTTGCAGCGGTTTCACTTCAAACCGACGCTAAGAAGGGAAAGGGAGTGTTTCACAACGCCCGCCTGAAAGCTGTTGCTAATCAGAAAGCTGAGGCAGTTTAAAATAACCGTTGAAAAGTTAATAACCGCCACTAAATTCCGTTTTTCCTGTGGTGTATGTTCTTTTAATGTTAATTCCAAAACATATGGTTCCGAATCAAATAATAAGACTCCTAGTAAAAAAGTATAAAAGGGGTGTGCATTTTTCCTTCATTGGGAATCTTTTTCAATCTTAAAGTTGTGTTTCAGGTGTGGAGGAAATGCAGATTCTCTTTGAATAATGATTCTGACGATCAAAGATTTCTAGAAGAGGAAAAAAAAAAAAAAAGGTTATGCACCCCAATCCTGCCTGATTACTTATTGATACAATGAAATATTTAATACTTAATATTGGTATATTTTAGTGTAATTTAATTTTTATAATTTTATTCAATCATCGTATATTATGTAATTAAAATCTAACTCAATTAATACTTAATAAGACTTATATGAAAAATAATATATAATTAATTAATTGACAATATAAAATATTTTATGTTTATAACTATATATTAATGTTAAAATCCTAGTGGCTTGCCTTATATATAGAGATAAATACTAGTGAACATTGTAGCATATTCAAAAATACTGTCAAAAAACAATATATTGAAAAATTCTTGCGCTATATATCCAATTCTTGTTCTTATTCGAAAGTCCCCATATGCATTCAGAATATGCCTAAGATTTTTCCAATTTTTAATTTCCTTTCCCTCTATGTTCAAGTTATTTGGTCGAACGTCCACTCAAAAATTCATATTGACAAGGCTATGTGCGTCATCATATATATAGAAATATGACAAGTTCTATTTGTTTAATTTATGTGTTCTTTTAATTTAATATTATTTAGCTACTTTCAGAATTACATTGCTTGAAAATTAATTAAAAACAGCAGAGCTATTTTGCTCGACACTAACTTACTCGAAAATTCCCGACGATGAATCGGAGGGTTGCTATTGAAAGTTTGAAGAATTAACAAATAAATAATAAAAATTTAAATTTAAGTGGCCGGTGCAAAATCGGTCGGAGTCGTGCGGAATTTGTCGAGTCATAAATTATTTCGGTTAAAAATAATGAAATTATTTTTCCTAAAAAATAAAACGTGAAAATTTAATATGTCCACCATTTTTACATTACCATACAATCATATAATATTATATGAATACAATATATGATTAAATAACTACGGAAGGAGTAAGGTTTACTATATTAAATAAACTTACATCAAAATTAAGTTTATATTAATAAGGTTTAATATAGTAAGAAAATTTTATTTTAGGGAATATAATCTTTTAAATTTAAACCAACGAAAATATTTATTAAAAATCACCTAATCACAAATATTGCAAATAAACTAAATTTATAATTAAACTAATCTCGTAACAACAACTACTGCAGTAACAAAAACTAAAATAGTTAAAATAATTTATTGTTTTTTTATTTATGCCAAAGCTCAATCTAAATATTACCAAGAGCTAGGTGCACAGTAAAAAAAAAGCTCAATCCAAAATTTTAGTAAAGGAAAATATACCACAAGAATAAAGGTCTTTTGTGGCACCAGAAACTTCCAAATTTGATAGTCTTATCTTATTTTATGTCAATTGAGAGCTGCCCTATTGGACCCTTTGCCATATATTATAGTGACAAAAATTCCAAATGTTGGATGCATGCATCCTTTTTCTTAACACCATGTCCTCAGACATCACTTTCGATTAGTATTAGGCACAGGACTTTGATAGCTCCGCGCCCACAGTCTTTCTGTGGGGGCCTATATAAAGGTTAGAGTCAAATCAAATAACTATAATTGGCCAATAAATTAAAATAATAATGATTGCGTTCTGATTTACGGCTGTAGTTTTTTGAATGATAAGTCATGATTAAATTTGTTCCAAACTTTGCCATAGTGCATTTACGAGAGATTAACAACATACACTGATTAATATTGTTTTGTTATTATTACTTAATTAAGGACACACAAGTAGAGATTAACGACGGATTTCGCCCTCACTGACTCGTGAAACTCTTTAGAACCTCTAAAGTAACATGAGCTCATTGGCTATTGAAAAATCCTCTATTGTTCAAAATATTATAGTTAAAGTAGTTCTTAAGACTCAAGAATCTTTTCAATCTTTAGAATGAAGCCTTTTAGTTCATCCGAATTTACACAATTAAAAATTAAAGTGCCTCATATTTTAAATTGTAAGCGATTAAATGGTCACAATTTACTTTATCTCTTAAAATTTTAATCAGAAACAAAAAGAGGATTCCTAAAAAAAAATGAAAAATGCACTAGTCACTAAGATCTTAAGCAACAAAACGTCATAGTCTACTCATAAAAATTCATGGACTTCAATTATTGATTTTAGGAATGAATTTTTTTCCTCGTTGCAAAAGCATGCAAAAGTCCTGCTTATTTAATGTGTCTACCTGAATACACGTGTCCATTATATAATAATATACGTCAATCGTTTGCTTATGGACTGCGAAAATATATTATTCCAACATTGACGATGGCTTTGTGTGATTTTGATTATTTTACAATCTAGTATAGTTCCACCTTAAATTTCATATGCCAATATTATTAATTAGACCCAAATTAATTTGGTTTTCAACCGGGTTTGTTTTCTTATGGGGTAAAATTCTCAATTTTATACTTCTTTTTATTTATAAAGCTCAAATTGTAAAAGTGTTGTGAATACATTGAAATTAAACTCTTCAAAAAATTTGTTTAATTATCACTGTCCATTGCAACATGGAATTGTTCCATTATTATATATTATATTATGGACCTGTTCGCCACAAGGTACAAAACTTTGTCGTTCTTTTCTTATTTCTTGTTTTGGTCAATTGTTGTTGTTTTTTTTAATTATTATTGGTAATTAATTGGTGTTCTATTTTTTTTGGGGGGGGGGATATTTGGTGTTCTGTTCATGTATTTTTCTTTTGGGCTAGGTTCAATTAGTCTAATTTGGGCTATATTGGGCCACCCTAATGAAAGCATATATAATTGGGCTTGATTTAGCCCCAAATTATCAGATAAGTTAGCCTCACCGTTCACCATTAACCACAATATATGTAGTTAGTGTCCATTACATATTGTTTTGGTAGTAGTCAGGGCTTCCACCGGCTGATACAATGATTAATCCCTTCATGGTGACTAATCTTTTTGCTGTAATTGAGCTCATACAAAAAATAGTAAATTGTTGGTCACAATACTTTTTAACTCTCATTAGTGAGGACTGAACTCTCAACACCACGTCACACTTCTATAGTTCACTATTCTTTACATAAAACATTAACTTCAAGAGTGATATACTCAAGCAAAAATACATAAAATATAGAAGATAAAATTATGAGTACAACATTAACTTCAAGAGTGATATACTCAAGAAAAAAATCACATAAAATATAGAAGATAAAATTATGAGTACAATATATGATTCTCTTATTTAAGTGACAAGAAAAAAATTAATGGTAGATTCCATAGAGAAGAAAAATGAGGGGAAAACGGCTATTTCCCAGCGACATGCTAAAAATTACAGCACTCATGGTGACTTTTTTCTAGTGACATGCATTTTGTTGGGGAAACAACTATTTTCCAACAACTTTACAGTGTCATTGATTTATTCACTAAGACTAACATTTATAGTGGCAACATTATACATCATGAGCATATGTATTATATATGGCAACGACAATTATTATTTTATTGGTATAGTGCATAACTATGCTAGCGATATAAAAGTCATTGAGAAAGAACAACTATACGACAATGACTTCTAATATCGTTAGAATAATTCTAAAAGTTGTTACGATAGATGAATATGTACAACTTTAAAGGTTGTTGGGAAAAGGAAAACTCTACGACAACGACTACCAACATCATTGCCATAAGTCAACCTCTATTACAACAACTTCAAATGTTGATGAGAAAGATAAACTCTATGGCAACGACATACAATATTGTTGCCATAGGTCTACCTCTACTGCAACAACTTCACATGTCATCGGGAAAGAGAAATTCTATGACAAGGGCATTAGATGTCATTGCTATAGATTAATATCTACAACACCGCTAGTGATTTTCGCAGAGAAAGATGAACTCTATTGCAATGATATTCAATGTCGTTACCAATGATTAACCTCTATAGTAAAGAAAAATATCACTATTCAAATATCACTAGCAAAGAAAAATTCTATGGTAACAAAAATAACTATCGTTGCTATAGGTTAATATTTAGAGCAACAGTGATTGTCATTGCGAAAGATAAACTCTATTGCAATGAAATTCAATGTCGTTGGAAAAGATTAACCTCTATAGTAGCAACATTTAAATGTCGTTGGGAAAGAGCAATTTTAAACTTTATGGCAACGACTTGCTTTGTCGCAACCATGGATTAAAGATACAAGTAACATTATGTAATTTATCTTCCCCTTTTTTAAGCAAAAAATAACTCATCTATAAACCTAATTTTATTTAGTAATTTAAAAATCAATCAAAATTTGTTAATACAACAAGAATAATATATAATAAGATCAACAATTTATTATTACAAAAAAAAAAATTGCCTAACTATTAATCCACATCAAAAGTTATGGTTGCAGAAGATTTCTTGTGATAGCATAAGAAATTCATTTTATTTCATTAAAATTATATAATTTGAACATATTATTTAATTATGATTTTTGTTCAAATCATACCAAATCAATTTATATAATTTGATATTCCAAAAAAAGAAAACGATACCTATCTTAATTGATTCCATATTATACACATTTTTAAATTATTGTGCATATTTTTAAATTATTGTGTAAATCAATTTATATAATTTGATATTCCAAAAAGAGAGAATTATATAATTTTTTTTTTGTTGAGTTTTTTGTATGTAGAAAAAGAAAGATATAGACATCACACTCAAGATAAATGTGAGAAAGTGAGTGATAAGTCTTGGTTGATTGCTACAAGTTGCCTTGATAAGATCAAATTTAGTTCTTTACCCAAGAACAAAAGGGAAGTTCTCACAATGGAAAAAAAAACTCAAAATTCATTCATAATCTGACTAGAAGGTTTACATTGAGTCCCTTTTTATAGGCTTAGTGTGATGCACCAAGATAGTGGGTTTTCTACAATTTCCACTAAGTATTAAATTCCTCACTGGTGTTGAAACTAACACTAAGACTCCACTATCTAACATAACTGGTTAGGAACTCTAAAGACACTTAAAAACTAATCTAAGAAAGACTAAAAGTCATCTGAAACTCATGACCAAAATACATGCACGAAATTTACATATTGAAAATGGTAAATTGGTTTTTATTGTAATTCTAGTAATTAACTAATAAAACTTATGTTCATTTTTTTTGAAACTTTGGACTCTTGAATTTGGGCTCTATCTTGAATCTTCAAGTGACTTCTTTATGTTAGATTTAGCTAGTTTTTAAACTGAATAAGGGTGGTCGATTTTGGGAGTTCATGTAATGTTCAACTTTTGAGCCCCCTATCCACATATCACAGCTTGTGTTTCTTCTTTATCGCGGGTTCCTTCTTTGTAACCTTTCTTTCGGTGAGTGAACCAATGCTATACCGATTTTTGAAAAATTGATTCATTTGCACATTGTAATTGGCAGAGGTAGGTGGCACTAGTGATTCATTTGCATGTCAAGATTGTCATGCCTATTTTGTGGGCTTATAATTATATCCCCCTTCCCCTTTGAAACTGATTTTTCCTTGTTTGTGTCCTTTCCCTCCCTATAATCATTCATTCTCATTAAAATCATTTTGAGATTTAGATAGGGCTTTTGTAATTTTGTAAGGTGGTGGAGTTAGAAAAATAAGTTTAGAATACCTTTAGTATAATGGTTTTTAAGCTATTTGAGTATTATTCATTTTGCAATTTACTATTTTCTCTTTGGGGTTGCAACGTGATTAGAGTTGTGAGTTTTCCTTGAAAAAGTTTATCGCTGATGATTCTATTTATGGTTCTCTCAATATGCAGGTTGGTATAGCACCCACAAAATGTGACTTAATTTCAAGGAATACAAATGGTTTGTATACTAATATGGACCAAGTTCAAGAAGGTAAATATTTACAGTTGATATTAAATTAATTTTATTTTGTTATTTCTTTTCCATTAAATATTTAGTTTTTTGTTAATCAAAATCAATGCACTTGAGGTTAATCTCGAAGTAGAGCGTACAAAAAGAGAATAACTTACGCAGCATATTGACGAATAGATTGAACACAAGTTGCAACAAATGTGGCTAAAATGCCAATCTGCTTCGGTAAGCCTAAATCTTTGTTGACGTATAAAACGAATTTGATTAGCTGTTTTGTTTATATGAGTAGCTAGACAATTAGTTTTGCATTTAATGGTTGCAGGCGAGCAAGTGATGATGCATGGTAAATGAACGGAGAAGATGTATAAGATTACATTTTGTAGAAGAAAAGTTCCACAAGATTTTTAAGTTTTAAAATACCTAGACATTTGACATGTTTTTATTTTTTGCAAGTTTTATGTAAAGACGTATTAGCAATACTTGATCACATTTTGTTATGCATTAATTAGCATTACATTTTTGTTAATTTATAATAGAGATTAAATTTATATTTGTTGATGATGTTGCTTGCCAAAATATTTAATATTTTGGTCTTTTTTATGGGACCTATAAAATTAATTACATTAATATTAATAATATATTTGGAATTTAAAAAAAAGTATTTCCCAACGATTTTTAGTTGTTGGAAAATGTTCAATAAATTACCAACATTTACCAAAAGGGTGCAAAATGATAATTATGGACCACTCTCTCAGATGCAAAAGTAACGACATATGTCGTTGGGAAAAGTGTCATGTTTTAACAATGACAATTGTTGATACGATAACTCGACAATTGCCAATGACTTTTCATTGATGCTAAAATATCATCTTTTGGTAGTGACTTTAATTACAATAACCAAACCTTCTGTCCGTGACTTTTAATCGTTGCTAAAATGCCACCTTTTAGCGACGAATTTTAATCGCCGCTAAAACACAATTTTTTGGCAACGATCTTTAATCGTTGTTAAACCTCCATCTTTTGGTAGTGATATTGAGTCGTTGCCAAAACATTATTTATTGCAACAAATGTCGTTGGAAAATGTTATGTTTTAGCGGCGACTTTATATATCGTTGCATAACTTTCTGCAACAAAGCTTAAAGCAACTACATTCGACAATATTTTTGTCGTTGGTATAAAGATTTTTAGTGATAACATGAGATTTTTCGTATCGACAAAAGTCGCCGCGAAAAGATTTATTTCGGGAGGGGAGAGAAATTGATTTTATTACGAAGTTATTACATCTTTACTCTTGTACTCTCCTTTTTTATTATAAAAAATATTTAAATTGTTTAAGTTTAATCATTTTTTAAAATTTTATTTATTTTTCTCAATTAAACAATATAAAACTATAAATCTTTCTTTTTTGCATTCAAATTTAAACAAAATAGAAAATAGTGAACTAGAAAAGAAAACATGTCTTTGTTTATTTATTTATATATTTATTTGTTTTGTTTGTAGTGAGATGTTTGAGGTGGTGATGATTCAATATTGGTCAGCATTTTAAAGTAGACCCTAGTTGGCGAAGGAGTACGTCTGTGTACGATCCACCTCACCTCAACATGACGACGTCAAAGCTTTCTAGGTTTCCGTCATGGCTGTGCTTCGTTTTGAATGGAGGCAACATCATAATAATAATAATAATAATAATTAAATAATTAATTCAATTAGCAAAAGGAACAATTATAGAGTTTTGTTATTTATACTCGTCAATGTGAGACATATTATCGATACACACCTATTGTTATTGGATAAGTTTTTAATGTGATTTGATATTAAATTTTTTTATTTAATAGTGAATAAATGTGTGTCGATATAATCTCTTACATTAAATTAAGTATAAATAATAATATTTTTCATTAATATATATCTTTATTTCTTCTGTTTCCCATTCTTGCAATCTGTGGACCGAATGATACTGCACAAATCAATGACTTTTTTTCTCTTTTGCCCCCCTAACTGAGACAATTTACCAAAATATCCCTGTTTCAAAACATAATACTCAACTGCCCCTGTTTCGTCTGACGTGGACTCCGCGGCACGCGTGGACGTCCACGTGGGATTCGCCAACGCGGTAGGCGAATACACGTCAGATTCGCCAACCGCGTTGGCGAATTTAGCTGAAATGAATTTGCACTAAATTCGCCAACGCGGTTGGCGAATCTGACGTGTATTCGCCTACCGCGTTGGCGAATCNTTTAATATTTTAATTTTGTTATTGTAACAGTTTGCAATGAAGAGCCCGTCACAAGGGCCTAGGTTGTTCTCAGAGATGCGCTGCAGCGCGCCGCTACTAATTACAAATCCTAATCCACTCCCCCTGGGCTAGATAAGGGTCCGACCCACCCTTTTGACCACCTATCTGCCTATAAATAGAGCTCATCTCTCCCTTTTTCAACTCGCTCAGAGCTTTAGACTCCTTTCCTCTCTAGAACGGAGTTCCTGCTCAATTTCTTCCTCTTTCCCTCGTGAAGATGCGACGTCTTCGCCTTGGGTAGGTAGTCAGTCCTTTTAAGGATGACCTAGGGTAGTAGGTCCCGACGCTGCTACATTGGTAGTGGTGGCCCTATGGCAGTCCACGGCCGCCATGGCGATGCCGGATCCCGTAATGATGCTAGATCGCTACCACAAAGCCTACAGTTATGTTTTCCATGATAGTTATGTTTTCCATGTGCCAACACTACGCTGCTTGGAACTCCTAGTGTCAGTGCTCCTCAGTTCCACGACATTCCAAGTGAGTAGAGGTCCCAACGTGTTGACTGTTCCACTTTAGTGGTTCGTTAATAGAGCCAGTTGTGAATCATAACATGTTTATATGTACGTGTGTGTGTGCGTGCTAGTATTTGATAATTGTCATGCTTACATGATGATATGCTTATGCTATGATAGGGCATAGACTTAAGATTATAGGCATGATATCCCTTAGAACTGTTTGGTTAGGATTACATAGGCCCTAATAAAGACTGTGATGAAGGAATGAACCCTAACTAAGGGCAGGTTATGACAAGGCAAGACTCGGTACTTAAGTTGTCTATTGCGACGCACCTCTCTTACCTGAGAATCCTCCCCTAAGTATGGGACCTCAGTCCTTGACCTCGGACAAGTAAATAAGACTAAACTAACTAGGATACCCCTGTCATAATGGGTAAACTTAGGTCCTAACTACTTGGGTAACTAAGTTAGCTTACGTAAAAGACTTTACAAACAGTAGATCTTAGGATAGATAACTTAGAATAGTACGGGATCAACGAACCCGTAGATCAAACTCAGTATTAGATAGCATTGAGCGTCAGACTCTTCAGATTATGGCATGTGTGCCCTTCCATGTTCAGATTATATGAGCGTCAGAATCCTTAGATTAAGGTATGCGTACCCTCACAGGCGTCCGAGTTTAGCGTACCGAAACCACCCGAATTTATCCTAGTGAAGCAAGGTCAAACTAAGGTTTCCTTGAATATCTCTCCTCGCGTCCCTCCACTAGGAGCCGGACACACATTATAGACAGACCAGATTTACTCTGCAACGATATATTCAGATTTACTTCAACTTTTATGTTTTTATTCATCATTCAATATATGTATATCTAAATGCCATGACTATATGTAGTATATGATATTTGTGTGGTACCGAGGTAACCACCACTGAGATGACAAACTCATCCCTGTATCAATATTATTTTTCGGATACAATAGAGGACAATGAGAACGTCTCCCTCTTCTAGTAGAAACGAGGATTCAACGTCAATGGTAAGCTCTACTTCGCAATGGGGTCTACCAGAGTCATGTTAGATATGCTTCAGATGTCTAAGGCAGGACCCCTCATTTTAATATTTTATATTCAGTTATGATTTTGGATACCATGTAAATCAGTATCTATTATTAAATCAAAACCAGTTACATGAAATCAATTATTTTATAAAGTTAGCTATTTTTGTGCAATAAAGTTATTTATTAATTTTATTTATAAGCATTTCATGTACATTAGTATGCCACGTTAGAGCTTTCGTAGGGCAATAACCCTATGTATACGGTCACGTCCTAAGTTGGGGCGTGACAGTTATTGATCAAATATTTAATTTTTCATTTAAATATTTTTATAATTTCTTAATAAATAAAAATAAAAGTATAAATAAATATTCTAAAAATAAGAATCAGTCACATATTAGTTCAACTTTTTTTCTCTCTCATATCATTTCTTTGTTGACCTATCATGATTATTATCATTTAATGTATGAAAAATATCACTTAATTAGTCAACAGATAATTAAGTTGGTCATTGTTTTAAAAGAAAAACTACTATGAAACTATATTCTCTTAGTCTTAGTATCATTTAAATTAAATGAGATTAAATTATTTTCTCAACTACATTAAACAACCTAAATACATTAATTAGAGATTCAACCATTTTTTATGATCTATAATTATATTTGATTAAATGACAACAGTTATACTTTTAAATTATCTTGTATCTATTTTAAATTAGTTTTTACTTTCGACAATTTAAGATTCAAAATATATTTGAAGATAAAGAGGTAACAACATAAGAAATTTATTCGCTTAATTTGTCTCTTGTTCAAGAATTCAACAGCATTATATAAACTTTTCTCTTCTCTAAACATTTATTCTTAGGTCACAATTGATTATAACCTTTAGAAGTTACCTTTCTTCTTATTGTTGCTAGCTTCATGGCATTTTTATTGTAATAATTGTTTGCAATAATGTATATCTACCTTTAAAAAAACAAGGTTCGAAATATATGTCTAGATCACATTTAAAGGTAGTATTAATACCTTATGTATGTATTAATGACCACATATAAGGTCTAACAAAAAGAATAGTGTAATGTTAAGTGCATCTAATTATGAGGCGTAATTTCATCCATTCAAAGAATTTTGTACTATTAAAAAACAATTTCTTTTACTTTATCCTTTACTTCTCTGCAAGTGAACTCTTATATAGATTAGATTGTTTAAATTTTATATTGTCATCTAATAATATATACATCAATAAATATAGTTTAGTCTCACACTTGTTATCTAAAAAATATCACATACAATAGCACATGATTAGATTGAGCGTAAAACTATTTTACACTATACTAATTAAGCTCATGTATACATATTTCAATATAATGACGTTTCAAACTTACCTAAACTTTTGTTAATAAAAAAAGACAAAATAGCCATTTTGGTCTACAACCAAAATATCAAGGGAAGAAATAGTCTTTTAAAACGTGAAACTCAACTCGAGGTTCTTAAATATTCAAAATATAAGACACTTTGTTTCATAAACATATAAAGCTTTAGTCCCCTAAAACAAGGACCAAAGTGGCCATCTATCTTAAATACCTACTGGCCACATTCTTTTGTTTTATATGTTTAGTGCTCTAAAATAAATTTTTAAACAACTACTTTGTCTCTCAATATTTTAGACGCAGATAAAAATTTTATGAGGTGAAGAGCTCACTTTTTAAATTAATAAAATGAAAAATAAGATCTATTTATAATTTATTAACTTAAAAATAAAATTATCTTCCTTTATCATTTAAAATGAACTACTTTAAAGAACACAAATTCATTTTAATCAATAAAATAAAATAAGAAGTGAGACTTATTCTATGAAGCGGAAGATTACTCGCTCTATAGATTATTTTGTCTTAAGAAAAAAATGTAGATAATACAAATAATATTATTAGAACGTAAAAGCCGTCGCTTTATACACACCCGTATCAACAGTAGTTGTTGTTTGGTGCGAGCTCACTCTCTCTATCAGCCACCTCTTCCAATTTCCAACAGCCACCGATCCAGAGAGAGAGAGTGAGTGAGTGTGAGAAATTGAGAAGTGATCGCTTCTCTGCCCTAATTGCCGCTAAATATCGCCGCCGCCATCGTAATATCTCCCGAGATCTCACTCTCCGAACAACCAGCTACACAAAAGAAATACACTAACGCTATATAGGGTTCGGTTAGGTTTTAGGGTTTTATCATCAAATCAAATTATTTTCACGCATATTATTATTATATATTGTTGTTATTGTTATTGTTATATGGCTTCGGAGGATGTGAAGAGTGGTGAATCGGCGGTGACGAAGATCGTGACTCTGGCGGAGGAGGCCAAGCTCGCCAGGGAAGGCGTCGTCAACAAGGCTCCCTCTTACGCCGTCGGCTGCATCCTCAAGTCCCTCGTCGCTGGTGGTGTCGCCGGAGGAGTGTCAGTTTCGTTTCTCAGCTCCAATTTGTTTCCTCTTTTTTTTTTTTTTTCTTTTGTTATTTTTAAATTCCGAAACGTGTTTACGGAAATGATGAATATAATAATTAATTGGAAGTGTTTTTATTTTTATTTGTTGTATGGTTTTGATGGAATATGAGTGTGTGTTTGATGTTTCGTTGTCAGGGAACAATGAAGCAGCTGGTTTTTGTGATTCCAATTTTTTTTTTTTAATTTTCTTTAATGTTTTGTAGACCGACTAATGCGGGAAATAATTGATTATGCTTCCTTTTTTTGAAATTTTATGAGTATGTGATCTGTTGAATATAAACTCGTTTGTGAAGTGGTTAAGTGTGCTCTCTCTCGTTCATATCATCATCCATTTTATTAAGATTGGATCACTATTATGAACTGCTCCAATTTTGGGGCTTTGCAACAATACTGAGACTCTTTTTGGTGCTTGTATTTCCCTTCCAATTGTCCTGGAAGCAATTTATTGATTATAATTCCAAGATCCTATTTGGTATTATGTTGAGTTTTAGCCAAATTGAAGACTTCTTTTTGTATGCAGATCACGAACAGCTGTTGCTCCTCTAGAAAGGTTGAAAATTTTGCTGCAGGTTAGTTTAACCAAATTAAACTTTCTTGGTCTAAATAATCTGTATCCTGAGTCAATTAATCTAGCTCAAGCAGCCCAAATTAAACTTTTTTGTATCTGAGACCCTATGCTTGTTTGGGTTTATCCTAATTCTATATGTGAAGTGTATCTGTGTCTTTCCATATGCAGGTCCAGAATCCTCATAGCATTAAATACAATGGAACCATCCAAGGCCTAAAATACATATGGAGAACTGAAGGATTTCGTGGACTGTTCAAAGGGAATGGTACTAATTGTGCTCGAATTGTCCCTAACTCTGCGGTGAAGTTCTTCAGTTATGAGCAAGCTTCTAAGTAAGTTTTACTTTAGATACAAGAATTGCACCAATTGCCTAAATGTTTAGCATTCTTTTCATCGGCATTCCATTGAGGTGCAATATTGTGCCACTTAACCTTTAATGATGGCAAATTTGATGCACCAGTTTCATCTAATCTAAATAGGAACATTTTCCAATTATTTCAGTGAATCGTACTTTATATATTTTTTAGCTTGTTCTGTTTTTCTGATCATTCCTTCCTATTTTGACAGAGGTATACTGTATATGTATCAGCAGCAAACTGGAAATGGTATGTTCATGTTTTCCCTTTTCAATTGTGGATAATTTCTGTTAGCTTGTGTAGTTAAATCACAGTTTATGAATTGGACTAGGCTCTGCCTTCTGAACTTTCTTCAGTTTTTGGGTTATTATTATTGAGCTCTTATCCATTAATAGTAGGATGCTTCTTTTATCATATTGATGATGACTGGTAACATATCTTAAAGAGTTAAGACCTTCTCTTATCATTAATCATGTGATCTTATTATGGCTAATGTAAGGCAGTCATGTGATTTGGATTATGAATCCCTTCTGACAATTCAGATTTTCTGGGTCTTAATTATGCCACAACTATGTGGAGTCTAAGGGCCTGTTTGACTCTCTGTGTGTGTGTGTGTGTGTGTGTATGTTGCGTTGTATAAAGTTAATATTTTTAAATTTTAACACAAATAATTTAGCGACTTCAAAAAAATTGGTGGAATGGTGGTGTTTGTTTAATACATTCATCAGCAACCTTTGCTTTTTAAATATTTTAAAATCTTATTAGTTTCCTTTAGCATAACCACGTTTATTTCATTAAATGCCAATTATGTCAACACTGGCTTTAATGAACATCATCTTTGACAATTGTGAAAAAAAGAATTGTTAGTTTTAAAAGTTTCCAGTTGTCTAAGCATTTTTCCCTTATTCTTTCTGCAGAGGATGCTCAGCTGACTCCTGTTTTACGTCTTGGAGCTGGAGCATGTGCTGGAATCATTGCCATGTCTGCAACCTATCCAATGGATATGGTTCGAGGCAGGATAACTGTACAGGTCATATTTTCTTTTCTTTTTAACAAATGCTTGCTTTGCTTTTGAGAGTGAAATTGGTAGTTGAAATTGCCTACAAATAATACCTCCTTTAACTAATAGCTTTAAAATTAATTGGAGAAACTAATTATGTTAAGTATATCCTTGATCTTTGTGGTCTATTTGACTGAGTTCTTGGTCTTCTGTTTGCAGACTGAGAATTCCCCTTATCAGTACAGAGGAATGTTCCATGCCCTGTCTACTGTTCTTAGGGAAGAAGGCCCACGTGCTTTATATAAGGGCTGGCTTCCTTCAGTAATTGGAGTTGTAAGTAATTTTAGAGAATATCTCTTTTCTTTATGCAGTTGTTGACTATGATCCTGATCCTAAAGATGGATATATATCAAATGTGAACACACCTTAACTACAACCTTCATAGGAAGGTCTTACTGCATTTGAAAGCAATTTAGAACCTGGAGTTCTGGAAGGGAGAGAACTTCCCAAGAACTGGAAATATAGAAAGTTCTGTATTTGTAAACATGTTCTAAATGGCTTGCTTGGAGGTGTAGTTCTATAGATCAGATGTTTCCTCCTTTGCCTCTTTATTGTGATCAATCTCATGTGTGCTTCTGTGTATTTTTAATTTGTAACTCTTCCTTAAGCTTTTAGTTAATGGCTTATGTGAGTTGAGCCTTTTTTCAATTTATTTTAAGGCTTACATAAAGTAAAAATATTCAAATCTGTTATTTAGTGTCAATGTTTCCTTATTTGAATTGCTTATGGGTGGAGGATGTTAGGTTACTTTTCTGCAATGTTCTCTTCCACGTTTCATAATTATAGTTGACTTGATTATATTGTTAATTTGCATAGTGCCTCTCTTTTTGTGTGCTTCGGTTAGACTTGATATTCTCTTAACTCTTTATTTTTCCAGATTCCTTATGTGGGTCTCAACTTTGCTGTCTATGAGTCTTTAAAAGATTGGTTAGTTAAATCCAAACCATTAGGTCTAGTGCAAGATAATGAGTTGGGTGTGACAACACGCTTGGCTTGTGGTGCTGTTGCTGGAACCATTGGACAAACTGTTGCTTATCCTCTTGATGTTATTCGTCGAAGAATGCAGATGGTGGGTTGGAACCATGCTGCTTCTGTTGTAGCTGGTGATGGAAGAGGCAAGGTCCCACTTGAATACTCTGGAATGATTGATGCATTTAGGAAAACCGTTCGGCATGAAGGATTTGGTGCATTGTACAAGGGTCTGGTGCCCAATTCTGTGAAGGTCAGTCTCATCTAATACTCATGATCATTTTTTGGAATATTGTATACATTTATTATTGTCTAAAGAGGAAGGCTTGCATTTCCTAGCATCTCTTTAGCAACATACTACTAGTTCTATCTGTGCATGGAAAAAAATGTGGGACACTTTCATGACACATGGATGATGATTCCAGTGTGGGATTCCATCAAATTTACATGTTGACTCAACCATAGTTGTCAACTCATGAATCAAACTGTCAATCGTTTTCTCAATTTTCAAATCATAAATCATGAATCGTTTCGAATTGTAAGATTGAAGAAAATATTTGTAAAATGCCTAAATAACAAAAATACATACATAGAACATAAAGAAAATGTTTAAAAAGTAGCAAATTACTTAATAAGTAGTATAATAATTGAAGAAATAGTAAAGTATTATAAGCCAAACCCATTCCCTAATACCAAAATACCATCATAAACATAAGTCTTAAAGGTCATGAATCATGATCATATAATATTCACATTAATGCCCAAATACCAAATTCATTCCCTAAAACCAAAATACCAAATAAAAGAATCTAGTTTCTTCAATTCCCATTCACTTAAAGATCAAGATCATCATAGAAGATGATATGGAGAAGAGCAGGGAAGAAACAGGGGTCGACAGCTCTCTGCAGTTACGTGCTCGCCGGCAGCGTGGCATGGCTGGCGGCGCGAGGACGACAGAGGTGCGACGTGGAGGAGGCAGGTTGGGTCGCTTGGAGAGGAAGAGGAGAGGGAACGAAACAGTGCCTGCAGCACACAAAACAGGGGCTGTGCAGGTTCGTGCTCACTAACGGTGTGGCATGGAAGGCGGTGCAGCAACGTCGGTGTGCGGTCCACGGCAGCACGAGGTCGATGGAGGTGCAGCTTGGAGAGGAAGAGGAGGGGGTTTCAGGTTACTTTTTGAGGAAGAGAAGAGTGTACAACGTGACTCCAATTTTCTCTTGTTTTTTTTTTTTTTTTAAAGGTTGCCTGCCCGGTATCCAAGGCTTAGCCTTGACTAATCCGGGTCGACCCGGGTCGCGCACCTGGCTATGGCGGGTGAGTCTCCCAGTGGGGATAACTGCGTTCACAAGGTCTCGAACTCGGGACCTTGCTTAAGCGATACCAAGCCGCTTACCACTTGGACCAACCCCCGTTGGTAATTTTCTCTTGTTTTTGATTTTAAAACATTTAGAATTTAGAAATATTTTTAGTTTTTCTTTTTTGGGTCAAAAGATGTTACTTTTTTTTTTCTCTTCAGATATGCATTTAAATCCACTTGGGAATTGGCCCATCTCATTGCCCACAATGAATAAGGGTTAAAACCCCAAAAAAAAAAAACC
>QANU01017900.1:397126-414411 GCA_003254905.1 Nissolia schottii
AAAAAAAAAACGAAGAACATGTCTTCCTTTTCCTAGAAGTATAAGCGAATCATTATTATTGTATCATGTTAAAGATGGCCAGATAATTCATGTAATAAACTTTAGTATATATAATGCCTATATTATTATTACTCAAGAGACATATAATTTAACACGCAATTAACCTAATATTTTATGAATGCGATAATTTTGTTTTCAGAAAAAGAATTATATTCAATATTTGTTTTTGGTTTCGCTGGAACTTCCGGCATCTAAGCCCTACTTGAGATTGAGGTCTTTGAAAAGGGTAAGACTCCTCCCAAAATTGTTATTTATACACTGAAAAATTACCACCCATCAACAACTTAGACAAAAAAAATAAACATTACAAGATAAATAAATAAATAATACAAAATAGATAAACAAATATGGTCAAACACAGAAAATAAATCATATGAAACACACTTATACACAGACACACAAAAATGTTTGGGGACAATTTCGTTTCTCTTTTTTTAGCAATATTAAACTCACGCGTACCCGAACATGCATAAATATTAAATGATAATGTTTGTTTCTCTGTTATGTAATATTTGTTTCTTTATTTCGTAATATTTATTTCTTGGTTGGGTAGTTATTAGATAATTGCTTTTTAGATGTATAAATAACATGATTTAGAGCCTTCCATCAAGAATTGTTTTTATTCATAGAGCTTAAACCCGATATTTTTAATTAAGGAGGGGAGACACCTTTCATCTCGACCATTCTTAGTGAGGTATTTTTGCTTGATTTACACGAATTATGATTCTAACAAAATAGTTTTTTTTTTTTTTTTCTATTTTCTATACTTGACGTCAACATAGAGTGAGAGGGTAAAGGGGTGGAAATGTGGCTAAGAGAAGAGCTACGACACAAAAACCCACCTAACTAAGTGGGACCCACCAAACCTGTGCAAACCCCTCCTTTTACGAACTCAAAATGCCACTGATTTTGACGTTAATTACGATGATACCATTGATGCCGCCGCCACAACCAACACGCAAACCCTTGACCGTTGAATGGTGGTACTATGAGTCTCGTGTCACAATACTAACCACCAATTATCATTTCATAATGATTTTTAAGATTGATTTATACGCACAAACAATATAAATAATAAGAGTTAATATCATCCATAGAATATACTTTCTTATTCTATTTGGTTTCTCAACGTGAAAGGTAAAAGTATAATATTTAAATTTTACAGACCTTAAACTTGTTGTCTTAAATAGTCTCTAAATATTTATAGTATTATTCTAAGTAATCTTTAAATAATTTAATTATTTTCTCTTAGGACATAGAGTGGAGACTAAAGAGTCTAATATTTGTAAAGTTCAACGACTAACCTGTTACTTTTTTAAATTGAGAAACCAACTAAGACACATGTGTAAAGTTCAGGGACCAAATAGAGTATTAATCCAAAGTATAAAGAGTAAAATTTTAAATTTGTCTTGGAGTTGTTATTGTCAGTCAAATTCATCTCTAAGTTATGAAATAGTCATATTAGTCCCTAAAATTACTAAAAATAAATTGAGTTAATCTCTAGAAGGGACTAACTGATTTTTGACAATTTTAGAAACTAATATGATCATTTTTATTACATGAGAATGAACCTGACTGATACTAACAACTTAGAGATAAATTTAAAGGTTTACTCATAGTATAAACGTGTTTTCCATTATTATCCAAGTGTGTGATATCACATTAATAAAAGTGGTTGAGTCTCCGGTCTATCCTCTCAAACAAATTTTATATAACATAATATGATTGAATGAAAATACAATGAGTACATAAAAATTAATCTCTTATCTTACATAATTGGTATGAAGTAAAAGACATTGTCATTTAATCACATGCTATAATTGTAAGGTAATAAAGAGAGATTTGATTAATTTTATTTATGCGAGATGATAACATAACTCTTTTACACTTAAATGTAAACCAATTAAACTTTTAAGATAGATTAATAGATTTGCCAAAGAAAAGAAAATGATTAGTTGACAATTACCTAGTAATTCACATCGACTTGTTTACTGTCTAAGATTGTCGATAATCTAGATTACCCAGGTAATCTATAACATGATTAACCATTTAAAAATAGATAATCTAAAAAACAATTCAGATTATTTGTTAATCTTAGGCAGTACACCCAACGCCCCAAATTCACAATCTACTCTTAATAAATATGTTTAGTCAATCCAAATTGTAGCATTCTTCTTCGACAATCTTCTTAAAAATTGAGTTCACCTTATTAATTTTAATCCTCTTTTTCTTTTGCTATATAATATTTATATTGAATAGTTTGTGTATATTGTATATGAGAAATAGTTATCAAGGTTCACATATATCTAAGTATTTTAAGTAAGCGATTTAAATGGTTCAATTTAATTTGCTTATCTTTCGCATAATTAGCATGACATACGTAGGGTGGGCTCTTAAGCAATGAAGATAATGGGAAGACTAAATCAACCCTAAATGAGATACATAGAAAATAAACATATTTTTTTTTTTAAAAGAAAGATTGATTTTTTTTTGGGTATTAGATATTAAATACTTTGGATAATTATATTTAACAAATATATTGAGAAAACGAAAATTTCCGATTTATAACCTAGTTAATGTCAATTAATTCGGTGAAAATGAAGCTAAAACAAATCTCACCAATATAATGCAAAAGGGTACACTCTTCAGTAAACAAAGCTAACTGCCACTACCTAATGACAACCTTTAAATTAAATGGTGGATTGAAGAAATTCACAGTATATGAAAGTTATATAATAAAGTAAGTATAGTTTTCAAGGCTTAGGCTTAACTAATCTGAGTTTACCTAGGTCGTGCACTTGGCTACGACAGGTGAGTCTCTTAGCGAGGATAACTGCACACACAAGATCTCGAATTTGGGACCTTGCTTAAGCGATAGCGACTTACCACTTAGACTAATCCTCGTTGGTCAAGTATCGTATTATTTACTTCTAAAGTAAATAAATCTCACTTATGTGTATATACAGAGTTTAATTTTTACACATTATTATCGTAATAAAATTTTATACTATTATTTAATGACATACTAATAAAAATAATTTCTTTTTAAAATAGTTAGTGTGAAAATCAATGAATGTCCTATGGCAGCGGCTATGAAACTAAATATCGTGGCTACACTTTTTTCCTTAGACGTGGACAGTCTTCTGAACCTTAAGAAAAAAACACTTTAGAGAAAAAAGTATTATTATAAATTTGTTGTCCATAATAATTCCTATAAATATCTAAAGCAAACAACAGGTCCCATTGTTTTTTTATTTTGCTTTCCTCTGAATTCAAGCATTCATTGTTTTTCAATACATGTACCTTGTCAGTATTGTGGCCAAAGATATTTTTTTCTCTCCCTCCTTCAAAGAATTGAAACTCTAGTTTAGATTGTGAGGTAACCAATAAAAACCATGTTGTTCTCTATGTCATTTTTATTATATCCTTTATCCTTTGATTTTTGTGTTTGTGCTTTCACTACAAACCATCTCTCTCTCTCTTTCTTTTATCTCTATCTTGAAGTATGCTTTGTTCATTGGCAATGATACGTTGTCGCTTCACAATAATGTATAGTCCATGTGAGCAAAATTGGTTTGTTTTTTTATCATCTTTTGTAATCCAAACATGCCAATTATGTTCCTCATAACAAAAGAAAAAGGTTGCTTTTTTCATTATGTTATGCATGTTTAAGAGAAAAAAAAAAGGAATGATTTTTTTGGCACCCTATTTATTTGTATTTTTTGATGGTAGGTGGAGTATTAAAAGGCTTGTTTTTTATTTCAGGTTTTCAATCTGCTTTTGGTTTTTTCATAATTTTGTGAAGAAAACCGTGAAAACAGTAACCAAATAAACACTGAGTGTTCATGAATATTGAATTCTATTGTAAAATTGATCTGATCTAAAATTTTCCTACTTACAAGTCTTTTATTTTTCCTAAATTGATTGAAGGAACTGCATTTGGACTGCTTTTGTTGAGAAGACATGAATGCAAATGGTGGGGCAGAAGCTGAAGAACACAAGAGGAGATCCAATTTTGATTCCTTTCTCAAGCCAAGGGGTTACCAAAGTGCTGTTATTCCAAGGCCACCAAGATTGTGCACGCCAAGTGACTGTGTTATTGCCAATGAGGACAACATTGGTTTGAATAGATGCATTGCTTCCTTAGCTGGATCTGGACCTCCTAGTACTAGTTATCACTGTTCCATGTCAGATTCTGATCACCACATTATTGAAGATTTAACTCTCAAGAATTGTAAGAACCACAATATAGCCCTAGGTGGCTACCCTCATAGTTCTAGACACCCTCAGAGGAATCAATTGGCTATTGAGTCTAGGTACCATAGCTTGAATAGAGAAATTGTGCAACTGGATGAGGAGCAGATAGAATTCAGGTTAAGCAAGGGGCTCAAGGGAATCGATTCTGAGTTCCGGGGCCTGAAATCTGTGCCTGGCAAGAACTTGAATTATGAGACGCTGAAAGTTTCTGCAAATATAAGCAATGTGGAGAACATTATCACCTCAAGGAATGGCCTTGTTATTGGCTGTGCAACACAGAACAATGCTTCATCTGCATATAGTGTTTCGCAATTGATTGTGAAGACAACAGTGAAGGGAAAGGGAGTTACTTACAAGGATTCAGACAAAATTATCGGTCCTTGGGGAGCACTTATGAGCCACGAGGAGGATAAGACACTGCCGAGATCATCAAATGCTGCTGATAAAATGCCTTCCTTGCAAGGAACTGCCAAGCCCGGCACCGAATCTTCGAATGACGGGACTAACTTAAGGGAGTGGCTGAAACCTTCAGGTCTAACAATGAACAAATCAGGAAGCCTACATATTTTCAAGAAGATCCTGGAATTGGTTGATTTTGCACACTCTCAAGGGGTTGTCTTGCTGGACTTAAGACCATCTTGTTTCGCCTTATTGCCTTCGAGAAAAATCAAGTACATTGGTTCTTCTGGCCAACAAGAGTTGCATAAAGGCCTGAACTGCAATGTGACTAGGAAAAGGCCTGTGGAACAGGACACTGGTGCTTGCCAAAGTTTGACTACAAAGCGGCAAAAGCACTGTGAGGAGACAAGATCTCTTTGGCAGCTGCATCACTTCACACATGGTCATGGTGGCTGGAATCCAGCAGTAAATGAAAGTGACTCTAACATAAACGAGTCTGCGGAACCAAGGAATAAAGGAAGTCTGTGCCAAAATAGTTCAAGTTCTCAACCTTCTTTTGCAGAAGAAAAGCAGTTTATGTCTATAACCAAGCAGTTGGAAGAGAAGTGGTATTGTAGTCCTGAAGAGCTCAATGGTGGGGTTTGCACCTCTTCATCAAATATTTATAGCCTTGGAGTCCTCCTTTTTGAGGTAAGGATATTTTTTGTCCTCAGCCATTGCTTGTTTTCATGATGCGTTATCTTGTAGTATTTCCACTTGTTAACCAAATTATGTTGTTTACTTTCATTAATTAAACTAACCATAGAGCTTTTACATGCGCCATTCCCCCCACCCCTCAAAATGTTAATGATGATTATGAGATTTTGGTTGCTGCTACTTAGCTAGAGCTTGCTTGCAAGCAAGATGTATCTGTTTAGCATATCATACATAACCTTTGAAAAATGACACACACACACACACACACACACATATATATATATGCTCTCACTCATATTGAATGGTTTTGCCTTTCCAAAGGTGTTACTTTTCAACTGTTCAAATCTTCAACCAAGAAGCTATTCCTGATCAATTTGTTAACATTTAAGTGGATGCTTGTCTCAGTTGCTGTGCAATATTGAATCATGGGAGTTGCATTCAGCTGTGATGTCTGATTTATCTCATAGAATCTTACCACCAAAATTTCTATCAGAAAATTCAAAGGAAGCTGGTTTTTGTCTTTGGCTTCTGCATCCTGAACCGTCTTCTCGCCCCAATACCAGGTAACATAAAAATGCTGCTGTTCTTATATTTGGTGTTATTTTTCTGTCTTCATTTCATTTTAATGTGTAAATTTTTTTCACCTTTGGATGGTACATTCTGACAATATTATCTTTAATGTCTTCACTCTTCATGATGAATGATGATGGTAGTGATATTGAGGGGAATTTAGGATGCCATGTGAAAAAAATTAAAACTTATACCATAGTTTTGACTAGCCATACATCTGGTTGAGGAATCTACCTACACAAATGTCTGCAACTATACTTGTCTTTGTCTTTCTCTAAGGAACAATGTCTGCACTGATTTCTTAAGTGGCGCAATTAGCGTTATTCCATTTATTTACATAAACTATTTACTGCTTTAGTTATTAACTTTACTAGTAGTTACAAGTGCTTTCTTAATTCTATAATATATTAACTTCATCAGTAGCTACATTCTGTTCAGGTGCTAATGATTTGTGTTTCGGATTTTGGAATTTCTTTATTTTCAAGACTTCATTCTAGCAAATTGTGCTCACTATCTTTGGCCATTAGCACCTTGGTACTTCTTGGCCTTTTGTAAATGAAGACAACTGTTGATAAAAGAAAGCAACATTATTTCTTTTCTTTCCTCAATATGCTTAGCTAATCATATCGTTACTTCTTAGCTAATCATATCGTTGAAGGAATTATGATATTGATGTTGAAAGGGTGTCCTATTTCCTTAATAACTTTGTTATTCTCCTATTATGCAAAACAGGATGGTTTTAGAGTCAGAGTTTATGCGTGAATCAGAGGAATCGAATTCTATAGATGATGTTGCCGTTGCAGTATCTGATGATGATGAAGCTGAAACACAGCAACTACAACATTTCTTAGTTTCGATTGAAGAAGAAAAGAAGAAACAGGCATCCAAGTTGGCGGAAGAGCTAAGTTGGTTGGATGAAGATATTAAGGAGATCGAAAGAAGTTATTCATTTGAGACAGATTCACTATTTCCCTTGCATCAAATGAAGTATCCTGAATTGACGAGAAGTGCTTCTCATTTTCAAAAACCTTCCAATTCAGATAGTAGTAGACTGATTCCAAGGTCAACTGTTAATGAAGCAAGATTCATGAGTAACATAAATCAGCTAGAGAGCTCTTACTTTTCCATGAGATGCCAAATGCTGCTTAAAGACTCTTCAGTTGTTGCAAGCCATGACAAAGATGTGCTGGAAAGTAGATTGAGATTGCCTCAAGGGGATAATGTTAATAATAAGGAGCCAAGGAGAATTCAGGGTTCTGTTGGTCGTTTAGGATCCTTCTTTGAAGGTTTGTGCAAGTTTGCACGTTATAGCAAGTTTGAGGAGCGCGGCACATTAAGGAATAGAGACCTTCTTAGTTCTGCTAATGTGATATGTGCTTTAAGTTTCGACCGTGATGAGGATTACATTGCAGCAGCTGGAGTTTCAAAGAAGATCAAGATCTTTGACTTACGTACAATTTTGAGTGATTCCGCTGACATACAGTACCCGGTAGTTGAGATGTCGAATAAATCAAAGCTTAGCTGCGTGTGCTGGAACAGTTACATAAAAAACCATCTGGCATCTACCGACTATGATGGTGTGGTTCAGGTGTGTAATCCTTGCTTTACTCATTTACACCCTTAAACAAAGCTATCATTGCTTTTGGTGTTGATTAATTTTGAGGCTTTTTATTGACATCGGTAGCATTACATGTGTGCATGAATTCAGATGTGGGATGCAGGCACTGGTCAGCCATTGTCTCAATACATGGAGCACCAAAAGAGAGCTTGGTCTGTTCACTTTTCTGTGTCGGACCCAAAAATGTTTGCTAGTGGAAGTGACGACTGCTCTGTCAAACTGTGGCATATCAGCGAGGCATGCTAGTTTCTTTTGTGCATTTCAATAACAAACAATTACTAAAACAATACATATTACTATTTATTATGCCACTTGAAGTTATATTGTACAATATTTTCGATAGTGTAATTTTTTTGTCTAGATAGTCATACTCATGATAAAGTTATTGTTGGGGCCAGTAACAAGCGACAATATCTTCTAAAAAAATTGGTGGGTTCTAATTTTATCACTAGTGTTACTAAGTATGAGGTATTAGGTTTGTATCAATGCAATAATCTCTTTTTCACCTTTGTTTGCCCTTTCATTAGGGAAAAGGATAATATGTAAAGGAAGTAAAGAACATAACTATGTGACGTGAAAGACACTCTTGTTCACAGCACATACACTAATTGTCTCAAATGCTGTTGTTTTTGCAGAGAAACTCTGTTGGAACCATATGGAACCCTGCCAATGTATGCTGTGTTCAGTTCTCTGATTTCTCAACAAATCTTTTGTTCTTTGGATCAGCTGATTACAAGGTCTATGGCTATGATCTTCGCCACACTCGAATCCCTTGGTGCACTTTATCTGGTCATGGGAAAGCTGTTAGCTATGTAAAATCTCTGGATGCTGAAACAGTTGTTTCTGCTTCCACTGACAACTCTTTGAAGCTATGGAGCCTGAAGAAAACAAGCTCTTCTGGGTTGTCATCTGATACTTGTGCCTTAACCTTTAAAGGTCATAGTAATGAAAAGGTTGGTTTCTGTACATATGTTATCTCACTTTCTATTTCTTCTTCTTTTTGTTCTAATTGTTTATTGTTCATCTTCTTCTTGTTCAGAATTTTGTGGGATTATCTGTTTCGGATGGATACATTGCATGTGGTTCAGAAACTAACGAGGTAAAGTTTTTATTTATCATAAGCTGGACTTTATAATATGGTATATTTGTCTGTGTCATGAGACCAGCAAAATATTTCACATTCTGCAAAACTTGTGGGCCAAAGAATGAGTTTCTCCTAGTTTTTTGGCTTTTTTTTTTCCTTTTTTTCCTTTATGTTACTCCATGGTTTTCAAAGAGCCTGATCATAATAGAATGGAGTTACATATAGACTAATATCTCACTTGAACAGTGTTGTTGCTTTCACCATTCATGATTAGAAGTTCTTATATTCAGAAAATGGCCTTTACTAATGTACTTAACATCAAGCTTTGTTATGGAATTCCTAATAAAATCAAGATACGAGTTTGCATTATGAATATAGTTTCCATAATTTAATCATTTCTAGAACTCCAAGTCTATACTAAATGCATGATGCTTGCAGTTCATGACTCCTGTATGGCTGTATCTGATTTACTATTTAGTTGCATTTGCCGTCAAATGTGGGATAAATAGATAGAAATTATAATTTATTTTAACTCTTCATTTCAGGTATACTGTTATCACAAGTCACTGCCAGCGCCAATCACTTCTCACAAATTCGAGTCAATTGATCCCATTTCTGGCAATTCAACTAGTGATGATAATAATGGACAATTTGTTTCTAGTGTCTGCTGGAGAAAGAAATCTAACATGCTTGTAGCCGCCAACTCAATTGGAATTGTGAAACTACTGCAGATGGTTTGACAGGGAAGTCAAACAAAAGCAGATCAGTTCCTGAAATGACAATGTTTCAATGTAGTACGATTGTCAGAAGACCGGGCATACACTTTATTTTGGATGAACACTTAAACCAGTGCTTTGTTCTTCAATTATTAATGTATGAAGCATGTACAAATATAGGCTTTTGAATTGAAGCACCGGTGAAGCTGGAGCCTGTTAGTCTCTTAAAAGATCACATGCGACTAGGGGTTTTGTCTGATCCATTACTGCTGCTGTATATAGCACACCCTCCAAAGTGCAATGCAGAAGATTTCCCTTCAAGAACTATCTCAAATTGACGACCTAGCTGCACCGGACGGGCCTGAAGGTTTGGTTGTCCTTCAAACTAAGTCAAATTTGTCCCTTGTAGCACTGCTCATTTCTCCCATATCCATGAGACTGCAGTCTGTTAAGGAAGTGAGGAACATGTTACTAAAGCTGATTTGGATGCACCCCATAGATTTACTAATTGCGTTAACTTCCAAATCAATTGTAAATTTATCACATAATTACAGGATAACATCTATGCTTTGAATTCACTTGCAAAAACTAACTGTAGTTGATACAAAGATCAAAATATTACTGTACACCATCATCGAAAATTATGCATAAGTTGCATGTTTGTCTTATTGGCTGCAACTGCACCCTCTATGACACAGAATTCTGGTTCCCTTTTGTCATCTTTCCTCTTTCACAGAACTTTATGTTCACTTTGTTGAAGATTGGTAAAGAATTTTTTTTTTCGTATGCATTAAATAGACTCACTGTTATGTATACAGAGTCGGTTACGGTAAGCCATGATTTTCCTATCCTAATTGACAAACTACTCATTTCAAAAATACCTTAAACTATTTAATTTAACTATGTGAATCCTTCCTTTCAAATGAGAAGAATCTTGAATTTATAAATTGATCAAACTATCTGATGATGGTATGCTGTGATCTAAGAAAGCTCAGAATCTGAGACATGACCAGAAGATGTTCTTCTTATTCTAGGACTTGATACAAGGTGGATATCTGAAACAACCCTCTTAGTTCTCCCATAAGGGGACATATGTGGAGGTCTAGCAGATTGCCCTCTTGGTGTAACTGCATTGGAAAAACACATGAAGATGTCAATAAACAATTATCATTCATTCAAATGTTAATCTTTTCACAAAACTTTGTACCTTGAAAGTAAATAATAAAGAAAGAGGAAAGGGAACAAGCTATTTTAAGTTATTGCCTCTAGCACTGAAATATATATTCATGTAGATACATTAATTTCTCGTGTCTATGCATTCATTGAATATTGTTCATGCTAAAAAAAATTGTAAGATGAGGACATATTGTATAGTCAATTAAAGGCATTTTGTGGAAGTACTTTTGGGCTTGCCATGTTCCTTGTAATGCTATATGCCATTTCATAGACCATAAGTTGTTCTCATTCTCAAGAATCATTAATTGTTGTGCTTAGCAATTTTCATGGATATTAACAGGAGTAAACAAAGTTTGAAGGTAACCTGTTTGTTTTATGGGCTTCAAATCTAAAGATTTCCTGTTCAGTCTAAGCTTCGTGTTCAAACTTTCATGTTTAATCAAAGACTTCCTTTCAGTTGTTGATGGGAATGGCTCATCCCCAGAGGTAACAAGATCATCACCACATGCTGAAGCATCACTTCCAGATTCAGAGTTATCCTTGGAGCCTGCGGTTTTCTTCTCTCGCTCTATAACTTGGTAGGCAAACATTTGAAACGGAACTTGCGATATCTGTGATGATTTGGAAATCCCCCATGAAGGGATCTCCCTCAAAAGCACTGACTCTATGTCACAGTAATCTACAGGTGGCACTAGTGGTTCTAGTTGGCTGGCATAACCAGGATTCATTGCAAGAAACCTCTTTATGTATCGAAGGATTCGGCATATGGAAGAGAAGCTTGGTCGTTGATTCGGGTCGGTATGCCAACATCTCTTTGTTAAGTTGATGACATACTTTGGTGAATTGAGTGGAAAAAGTGGCCTCTCTCCTGCCCTTATGTTTCTGCTCATTTTCTCCCCTTGAAGATGGCTATCTTCGAAAGGGACTTTACCGGTTAGAAGCTCAAAGCAAACCATTCCAAAGCTGTACACATCAGATTTCTCTGTGTACTTAGAGTTTTCTGTGGCACCGCCGGATTGTTCCTGCTCTTCAAGTACTTCTGGAGCATACCATATGAATGGAAAAGTCCCATTCTGATTTGTATTCCCTTTCTGGTTCAAGTCCTTAACAGAAGATAGGCCGAAACCAGATACCTTGGCATGCAAGTAACCCTCTGGGGAGGTACCTCTTGGCTTAACAAGGATGTTTGAAGGGTTTAATTCTCCATGATACACTTTCTTTGAGTGCAAGTATTCCATTCCTCTTGCAATCTGGAGCATAAGATCAACTGCGACGTGAAGCAAGAATGGTATTCGCTTCCTTGGGCCGTGAATATCTTTGATGTGAGTGCTTAAGGTTTTGCTCATCAGTTCCATCAGCAAAAAGCACTCTTTCTTCTCCTCATCAGTGAAGCCACAAAGGCAGTCCATTATATTTGGATGAGAAAGGGACAAAAGCTCCTTGATCTCGGGCTCCAAGGCTTCAACGTCCCCAGAAAAATGCTGAATCACAAAGCTTTCGCCTAACCAAACAATCTCCTTGTGCTGGCTCCCATTCCCCATTCTCCTCCTAACCTGGTAGTCCTTACTCCCAACCAATGTTGAGCTTGGCATGAGCTTCCTCTCCAGTGACTCTGATATTTCCAAGTTCCTTAAAAGGAGTTCCATCAATTTCTTCTCATACTTTGTCGTGCTAGTCCGTTTCTTTTCATAGATTTTGTTCTGAAGAAACCATCTGTCTTCCTTACAAACCGTGTCATATCGATTGGACAATTCTTGAGTAATGAGGTACTGCTTTCCGAATTTCCATAGGAAAAGGTTCATGTCCCTATACTCTTTCCTGTACTTTTTTGAGTTTATTAGCCTTCTCCTCTGCATCTCCTCCTGATCCGAAACCAACACTTCTCCGATGGATTCAATGGCTTCGATCACAATTGGCATGGAACAAAGCAAGTTGTGTATGTGGAACTCAACCGAATCCGTGTTGTGGCACAATGTGATGGCTTTAGCCCACCAATCCTTTGTTTCCAAGCAATGCCTAACATAACCCTCCCCTTCCTTGAAGATTCTGTGGATCTCTCTCAAAGGTTGTTCTAGAACCTTCCACTTGCCATTCTTCTCTTCGAATTTCAGGTTCTGTCTGATCTCATCCGCGATGGAATCATATGCGAAAGTGAATACATCAAGCAGCAGAATACATTGTCTCTGATTGATTTGAATGTTTTCGCGGAACAACATCACGGCCTTCAAACTCCCCAGTGCCTCACCAATTTGTCTAAATTGTTCCATAACTCAAGGTGTTGATCTAAAACAATCCCTGCAAGGAAAGGGGGTGGTCAATATTCTTTCACAAACCAAAACCAATGTGCCAACTACCAACAAGGATCAGATGCATTGTCAAGCAAGCTGCACTCTTAGAAGACAATTGTTAGGAGGGCTTCTTACTCGTAGCAGTTTCAAAGGGCTAGTCTCATAACAATGTCAATAGGATACTTTAAAGGCGGCTCAGTGCGTAAGGCTCCCGCCAGGTAAGGTATGGGGAGGATAGATATATACAGTCTTAACCCTCTCAAGAAGAGATACCGTTTCTACAATTTGAACTCGAATTCTCTAGGTCACGAAAGTAACAATCTTACCGTTGTCCCAAGGCTCACCCTTTGTCTATAAGATACTCTGAAGAAAAACAAAAGGTAATGTAATTCAACAATGAGTTTAGATGCTAACCAGATAAGATTGGTGGTGGCCAATCAAGAATTGAAAGCTAAGGAGGTTGGAACCAAGCTCCTTCTATTGTACAACACATGATGATCGAAGATCTTTCCATCTAGTAGAAAAAATGGTGCACAATTCCTTCCTTCAAATCCAAATTCAAAAGGCAGAAATGAATTCCGGTTTCCTATGCAATATGTGATGCAACCAATTCTCCAAGAGAATCAAATGATCATTGCATAGGAATGAAAAATTGCAAGGAACAAAAAAAAAATTGAAGGAAAAAAAAATGAGTCTTCGGTAAAATGTTGTACTTTGTAATATTAGAAAGACAAGCAACTAAATTTCCGGGAAAATGTGTCAAATTTGATGCAAGATTAGAATGTTTCTCTAGGAAACGTGGTACTCAAGAAATGTTGAGCTTGAGTTTGACCATAAAAAACATTCATTGTGGAGAATTTTAAGGGTCTATATGCTTTGTTTGAAATGACTATTTCTTTCTACCACTCCTACGTTACTATGTTAGTACTAAGCAATGACCCCAAAATAAAAGGTTTGCATATTTCAAATGTAAAGTAACGATAATTAAGAAAAATATATAGCTTCAAACCTTTTTTTTTCTTTCTTAAAAGCCCTTGGTTATAACCTTCAAAGTTGAAGAATTGGACGTGAGAATAAGTGATTTTCAATATTAATAAGTGTTACATTTACTTAATTTATTAGATAATAGTTTTTGAGAGCCTAAATTAATACAAGAATAAACAACTAATTAATAGGCCTTCTTTTACAAGTTCGTTTGCAAATTTTATTGCTTAAAAGGGAACCAAAGATCAACCAATTAATAGGCCTATTCAAGCAATTTGAAATTTGTTACTTTAAGCAATATCTCAAATTTGGATATTATGAATAATTAAAAAAAAATTAACATGAAAAAAAGGCTTTACCCTCATTCCGACCAAACTCAGCCCAAACGTACATAAAATGTTAGGGTCCGCTTCTAGGTTTGAACGTACATTACTTATTAAGGTAACATTCACATCAGCAACAGAAATTAAATTCATGTTTTTATGATCGAACATGAGTCTCTTCCTTACAAACTATACTAACCATTTTTGACAACCTATTTAATTAATTTCAATTAACTTCAAATATAGATAATTTAGAAAGAGAGAGAAAAAAGTACATATACAAATATAAGGAGATGCCTTGCATGCACCTCACAACTTTGTATAGTGATGCACCTTAAGGTCTAGGGTGAACCATTAGTTTAGGCAACCTGTTATATGCTGTTCTCATGTTTTGTGCCAGTGAAGAGTCTTTTACATTAAGTAGTCATTAATCATTAATTAGCCTCTTTATTTTTATAGGTAATAGGTAATTATAAAGAACCCTTTTAATTTAACAATTTCATTTACTGTTTCAACATCGATTTGTTGTTGATACGACGGAATGCCACTCCTACCACCTTTCCCTTTTGGCCCTTCGCCTTTGATGCACCATTGTCTTCCTTCGTCACCCTCTTCCAGCCACTGCCGCCCTCCGCCGTAACACCCTTAATAGATTTCATAGAACCACCGCCACCGCCACCTCCCCTCGCCTTCGCAGCGCTGCCGACAACATGGTTTGCCGGCGCAAGGCCACCACGATACAATTCACCTACTAAATTACACAAGATTAATAATATCTTGTAAGACAACCGAGAATCTCAATTTGTAAATAATGCACAACTTATAATTAATTACCTTAATGCATCTACAAAAACCTAATTGTATTTTACTCTCCTAGTTGTATACCGTCAGTTACAAGTAAATAATTTCAACCGGAGATGAATATACATTACAACTCTATCCATGTTTGCACCCTACTCTACTCTAATATCAAGGTGCATCATGCACCAGAAATGTCGCGGTGCATTTAAGCCATCTCCCAAATATAAATATGTAGTCTGCGACTGAAGTGTAAGGCTACAAAAGAGGTGAATTTTTAACCTGGGGACTCAGCTTAGAGGCCCATCGCGTCCCCCTCAATGAGAGTGCTGGAATGTGCAAACACTTGTCAGCATAGAAAACGTCAAACCTAGCAAGCCGGTAAAACAACATTTTGTTCTTAATGGTAAAGTGACCCCTCTAATTTATTTTAGTTTTTCAAACTGGGCTGCTTCAGTTTTTGGATGGTAAATAGGGCATGTTTGACTTTTTGCTGTTTGGGCCTATTCATCTGACTACAAATAGTAGAATGTGCCTATATAATTTATGAGTAACCTGTGGTCTGGATTATATTAGACCAAAAAAGTAAGACCTATTTATTAAAATCGGGAATTCTTGAAAATTTGCAAGATGCAAACTTCTTTTTCAAGTCAGTACACTACTCTATTGTAATAGTCCATGTTGATTAATAAAAAGTCGAAATAGAATTGGAATAACTTTGTGATTCTTTTGCTATTTAAATTTGTACAATTTTGTTCATTATAATGTTGGGTTTGAACTCCCTTCTTATGTGGAGAAAGACACAATATATGCAAACCCACTATTCTCACTTAAGAGTGGAGCGGGGTCAGTTTTTTGGGCATAGAGAGAGCTAAGAAGAGAAAAGGAAGAAGAGAAAAATAGAGAGAAGAGAAGAGAAAACGTTTTTTTTTCTTCTGGGCAACAGTTTTAGATCTGCTGCCACCGCTTCGTTCACCAGTTGGATCGGGCTGAAATTTTGTCAGCCGGTTCGGAACACGGTGGGATCGTTGAGAAGTTGCCTGAGTAGTGAGGAATCGGCCATGCATAGCAGCAGCGATTTTGGTTTTCTAATTTTTTCTTGTTCTCTATTTCATCATTCTTGCCTTGTTCTTTGGCTGATTATTGAGCACGATTTGTGCTATGATTTGAGACTCTCTTGTACCCGTATTTTGATCATAGTGGAGCTTGATTGATTGGCTTGTGCCTGTAATTTTTACTTCTCACATTGAGAATGTTTTCCACATTAAATATTTGTGTCTCTTCTCTTTTGTGTGTTTTTGTTGTTGCCATTATTTGTTATTGCTCCTTATTGATTCTTGCAAGTTGGGGAAATTATTATCCGCTGCATATTTCTCTACTTGGGTTGTCATTTCATTGTGTTGAATTTCCCATCATATAATTCATTAGTTGTATTTTCGTTAAGTAAGCGGTAAATTTTGGTGAACCGTTTTGGTACTTTATATTTACTATTGGAGGGATTGATTTACTTAGGGGCAAGCGTAGATCAACTCAAACTTAGTCAATCTAATCCAAATCAATCTATTTAGTTTGATTTGGTTCAAGTTATCGGATTATTGGATCAAAAAATTGATCAAATTTGATCATTAATGAATCAAATCTCATATTTATAAATTTTAAATTTAATCAACTCGTGAATATTCCAAACTAATCCGACCAAATTATATTTTTTTAAGAATAGGATAGACTTTGATTTTTTTGAACTTACATTTTCAACATTTTATTTTTGTAATAATTATAATAATATGAAAAATAAATATAAATAGGTCAACCAATTAAAATTCATGAGTGCCACATTTTCCCTTTTCTTTATAAAAATATATTATTACTTGCTCTACCAATCAAGCTTCCTACTCCAGATTTGCTATACAAGTAAAAATGCTTATATGCAACAGTAAGACATTATGAGACCAAAAAATGACATAATTAATTATTAAATAAATTGAAAATTATTGGTGTGTGTGAAGAATATAATTATCACGGTTAAAATGTGAAAAAAAAAATGGTTAAAAGCTTCCAAATTTTATATAGAATATAGGGCGTTTGTTGTGGTGCACAAAAAGTTTCAATAGGTACGGTGCCTTTGACTTTACCAACCGACCGAAATTGGTTAAGAAATGAAATTCCCAGTTGAATTTTAATTGAATAAAAAAACATGAATGCTACAGTAAATTTAGACTGTGTGAAACAACTAAGAGAGAGATGTTGAACTTAATCAAAACAAGAGAGACAGAGAGAGAGAGAGAGAGAGAGAGAGAGAGAGAGAGAGAGAGAGAG
>QANU01017900.1:416249-457205 GCA_003254905.1 Nissolia schottii
TTTTTTTTTTTTTTTTTTGCTATTGTTAAAATACTACCTTGATCAAAATGGTCCCAAACTGGACCCTATCCAAGTTAGTCGGCTCTGCCTTGCATGCCTTTGGAATGAATCATACAAAGTAACTGCATGGGGTTAACTTAACATTTTATTTTCTTGGTCCCTTTTTCTCTTTTAACTCTCTTTGTATTGGTACTCTCTCCCTGTTCTGTGATGGCCCTTAGAAGAGAGGAAAAAAATAAAAGAAGGAGAATGGCGTCTCATGCGAGGTGCAAAGAGCATCTCGTGCAAGATGATGTTGCAGGAGAGTAAAAGTGGTTTCTGGAGCTCATCTCACGCAAGATGATGTTCACACGAGCTCATCTCATGCGAGACAAGTGCGAGAATTAGTCCCACATCGATTAACGCTGTAGAAGGGGGTCTCCTACTCCCCCTATATATAAAGGCTTCTCGTTAGTGTTCAGACTTGCTAATTCACTCCAAGAGCTTGAGAGCTCACACTTTTGTGAGACTTTTTGCTCCAGTTAAATTTTATTTCTCCCTATCGTCTTTCGTATGTGGGGAAGCAGCGCCTCCACGTAGGGTGTCAGGAGCTCCCAACTTAGTGCTCCTTAGCAGTCAGCCATTTTTAGGCAAGTGGCTTTCTTCACAGTTTATTTAGACAATGTAGTTATTTTTAAAAGTTATTTATGTATTTTATTTTTATGCATGTTTTATAAAATCCTAGGAGGTGGAATTTATTATTTTAATTACGTATTTATGAAGTTAGTTATTCTTTTATTTAGTTAGATATTCTCTTATGATTATTTATTTAGAAGGTCTTTATTTATGAGATAGATATTTACGAAGCTATTTTTAGAAAATCATGAAACTATTTTTAGAACTACATGTGACCATATTTATTGCATTAAATATATTCATGTTGTGTGTGTATGATTAACATTAAATGATATAGATACTCATACTATTTAACTTAATAAAAGATAATGGTTAAGGAAAGATTCTGGTGGGAGAAGACTTATGTTAAGGAAAGGTTCTGGCTAAGGACAAGACTTGGTACTTAAGATGTCCTTGTGGCACCTTTCTTACTTGGGAACCTCTCTAAGCATGAGATCTCAATCTACCTTGATTTTTCCAAAATAAAACACTTAAGAATATTGAGTCATGTTATGATAAGGATTATGTTGTGATGATCATGTTATGCATTTGAAACTGTTTTCATGGGATTATATCTATGATAGAACTGTAAGTCAGCGACAACCTACATTGACCCTGGTATACCTTGTACGATCGTAAAATAGAATAGAATTCATGTAGATTAGGGGCAAGACCGTAAAGCTCGAACATGGCAGCCCATGCTGCCCTGTGTCATGTATCATGTATCATGTCATGTAAATTAGGACAAGACCGTAAAGCCCAGACATTTAGGAATAACTAAATTGTAATGCTCGGAATGTCTATTTAGAGAATTCCCCACTTGTTTATGTTCTTATATGTTTTTAAAATTATTCTTATCATTATTATATAAATGATTTCATGACTGTTATAGGGGAATTAACATCTATATGATTCTGAATGTGTGTCTTTCTCAAAACATGATGCAAAATGGAATTTAAAAACGTGTGGGGCAAAATATTGAAATCGCCATAGTGTAGGGAATTTCAGTATTTTCTATAAAAAAAAGTAAATTGGTGCTGAAATCGTCATGGTCAGCGGCGATTTCAGATTGCACTGAAACAAAGCGAAGCAGGCAACAGCAGGCATGTAGCAGAGCAACAGGGCAAGTGCACGAAATCGCCTCATGCAGTGGCGATTTCAGCCCTCCTGCACGCCATTTTCCAAGGCTGTGTTTTGAGGGGGAGACGAGACATGCATCACTGAAAATGCATCCTAACTCCGTCGTACCAACTCCTCACTTCACTATAAATTAGTCATTCCTTTCATCAAATTTTTTGCATGCACTTCACTTCACTTCACTTCTCAGTTAGCCATCTTTCAAATTTTTTCAATTCACTTCAGTTCAATGACTCCTCTATTTTTTCACTTCAGTTCTAATTCTCTGCAATTATGATTTTTCTTTGTACTGGAGTGCTTATTTTTTTTAGCTAAGTTCTAAAGTTTTTCATTTCAAACGAGTTATAACAAAGAAAAGGTTTATCTATATTTAAGTGAAAAAATAATATTACGATGGTGAGACCTCGGAAGGAAGTGATACTTTAAATCTGTTGCTACACATCTCAGAAAAAATACTTCAGAATAATCAGGTTTATATTTATCTTATATAGTCATTATTAATGTTACATTTGATTGGTCATGTGTATATTCATGTCTACTACTTTTGTAACAACAGAAATCTCTACTTTAATTTTTTAGGAGAGCTACAAGTAAAATAAAATTTGGATAACGATTATATAACTCTCACATAAAATATGATTTTCATATTCACACTTCCTTTTTTTTTATAGCAAAACTCATATGATCATTATCAAAATTTTGTTATATAGATAACATATTCTTTAATTTATTGTTTGACACTAAAAAGAATGTGAGCGATTTAAGATATATAATAGGCAGTGTTTTAAGTATGAATATTAACATTTTATATCAAATAAAATTTGAACTAAGTAAAAAATATATATTTAAAAAAATTTATAAATTTGTTATCTTAAAATTTTAAATTAAAATGTAATATCATAAGAGGAGTATGACAAGTATAAGTTTTTTTGGATAACCATATTGTATATAAAATCTAATTATTAGAGTGGAAGAATTAAAATTAAGTAAAAAAGGGTAAAAATTTAGAATGGTATTTGAGAATCCTCATTTTATTACAGTTAAACTTTATTAACGTAATCACAATTAGCAGGGGTTGCAACGGTCTACATTGAAAATAAATTGGATATTAAACAGCTAACCTAAATATCAACGTTATTAATGTTATATTTGATTGTTCATGTGTATTTTCATGTCTACATTCAAACATATTTTATTGTTACATTGAAACATAGTCGTAAAAAAGTGAGACATAAAGTATGCTCTACATTTGCCTTAGTATGAGGATCTTGTGTACCAGAAATGTGTAATAGCTTTAACAAAAAAATAAATGCAATAAAACATAGTTGTTATTTGTTTATTTTTTTAATGTTAATAGTTATTGTTACAGAATATGCAGCGGTTGTAGACTAGACATGGGGTTATTGAGCCACCGAATCCCCTTATACGACCATATTTGGAAAATGCTGGTTTGTTACAGGCGGCCTTGTTACCCTAAATTGGCGTGAACCAAGAACTTATTTTCGCGCTTGTTGAGCGGTGGAAGCCGAAAAACCACACGTTTCATCTTCCACATGGTGAGTGTGCGATCACTGTAGAGAATGTGAACATGATACTTAGGATTGTCGGTGAGGGTGAAGTTGTAACCACATTGGAGATTGTATTCTTGGGACCAAGTCTTGTAAATCTATGTCAGGAACTTCTTGGAGTTACACCTAGTCCCAATGACATAGACAAAGCATTCATTAATTCAGTATGGCTAAACAATAATTTTGGCGTCGTTATCCGCAACGATATTGATGAGCATGACATGCAGCAAATAGTGACATGGCATGTGCGCGAATATATTTTGCAGTTGTTTGAAAATATTTTATTTTATGATAAGCATGGTAACTGAATCCATTCGAAGTACTTGGCTATTCTTTGAGATTTGGGTGGCCTAGGAAAATATAGTTAGGGTTCAGCTATTCTGGCCATGCTTCAGAGATCTTTATGTCGTGCTACACGTGCAAATTGTAAAGGAGTCAGTGGTTGCATGGTGCTTCTTCAAGTATGGGATTTTCATAAATTTCTTACACTTGCACCCAATCTACATGACCAGAACCAGTTCCATTTTCCCTTTGCGATAAGGTAATAATTTATTAAGTTAACAGTTACAATGTTTATTATTAGTTTAATTATGTCCATTTTTTTATTATTAACTTAGTATAATATCTTGCAGATGGGTTGATCATGTGTACATTCTCAATGTCCATAATATTACCGTCAAAGAATGCAAAAAAGCCATAGACGACATGGCTCTAGATGCGGTATAGATTAAGTAGTTAAAATATTATAAACAATTGTATTTTGTTAATATCCCACTATAATTGCTTATTTTTGTGTGAAATTTATATGGCAGTCATATCGTAAACCTAAGGTTACCTCAATCATCCCAGGGGAAGTGAGGAATAAACGAGGTACGTGGTCAGTAGTATGTCCACTAATATGCTTTGAGATCTTTGAGTGGCATGCAGTTGATCACGTGCTCTGCCAATTTGGTATGGTTCAGACTGTGCCTGTCGGGCCTAGCTGCAACATTCTGGGTCGCGCTCATAATCTCGATTTGAGGAGAAATCCATAAGGGTTGACGTATATAAACTGAGTGCAAAGGCATCATCAATGGATTCGGATGTGGGACAACCACGTAGCACTACTTATTGACATACTTATTACTTATAGACCAACCGTGGAGTATTGACAGTGATATTTGGATAATGGTCGTAGATTTCTTAAGGAAATACACGATCATCAACAGGCACCTGATGTTTGGAAACAATATTATGTTTCGCCACCGCATGGTAATGTGCCCGTGCCCCCACCACATAGAGTTGATGTTGCGCATCCACATGGTTTGTATGTTCCGCCTACCCAACATGGTTTCTTTGCTTCGCCTCCCTAGTCTGATTTCTATGTTTCGGCTCCCCAAATTGATTTATATAATCCACTTCCCCAACCTGGTTTCTATGCTTGGCTAGGTGAACAAATGTTTCAACAATTGCACTAAATTGACGAGAACTTTGAATTGTTCAACCCTGGCCCCTCATCGTCACAATATCCTCAGAATGAAGCTGATGAAGTTGAAGTGATTCCATACCGAGTTGAAGTTGAAGTCACTCCACCTCCATACAAACCTGAGCCATGATCTCCTCTTCTTGGTGAAGGGTATAGTGAACAACAATCGTATGGTAGAAGGTCCTTCCATGTTGGATCTCCTTCAAGATCTAGTGAGTCACCCATATGATCACCAAGAAGATCGGTTGACATGGATCGTGTGGAAGTGCGTAGAGGTGTTTCTGAGTCGCCAGGTTCTGGCCCTAGGGTTAGGGTACTATTTAATCTAAATGAGCCGCCAGAGGATGCATCATATGATGACAATGACAACACGAATGATGCAAATCCGAGGCAACCGTCACCTAGATCTGGTAAAAGGCAACCGTCACCTAAATCTGGTAAAAGGCAACCCTAAACCCTAATTATCATTATTGATAAGAATAGAGCATTATTATTATTTTTATTAAGAGTAGAACATTATTATTATTATTATTATTATTATTATTATTATTATTATTAAGAATAAACATAAACCCTAAACCCTAACCTTAAGATTAAACCATAAACCATAAACCTTAAACCACAAACCCTAAAATCTTAACCCTAACCTTAGTCCCTAAACCCTAAACCATAATCATAACCCTAACCCTAAATCCTATTATAATAATAATAATTATCATTATTATTATTAATAAGAATAGAACATTATTATTATTATTATTATTATTGTTGTTATTACTATTATTACTACTACTATTATTACTATTATAATTCTTATTCTTATTATTACTAGTGTTATTATTATTACTATTATAATAATTATTATTATTAATAAGAATAGAACATTATTATTACTATTATCATCATCATTATTAATAATAAGAATAGAATATTATTATTATTATTATTATTAAGAATAGAACATTATTATCATCATCATCATTAATAAGAATAAATATAAACCCATAAACCCTAATCCTAACCCTAATCTTAAACCATAAACTCTAAACCCTAAAACCATAAACCATATCCCTAATCCTAAACCCTAACCCATAAAACTCTAATCCTTAACCCTAATTCCTAAACCCTAAACATTATTATTATTATCATCGTCATTATTATTAATAAGAATAACATTAACCCTAACCCTAACCCTAACCCTAACCTTAAACCCTAACCCTAATTATAGCCCTAAACCATAAAACCCTAAACCCTATCCTTAACATAAACCCTAATCTTAAACTCTAACCCATAAAACCCTAAACCTTAATCCTAATCCCTAAAACATAAATATTATTATTATTATTATTAATAAGAATAGAACATCATTATTATTATTATCATCATTATTATTAACAAGAATAAACATAAACCCATAAACCTTAGACCCTAAACCCTAAAACTCTAAACCCTATCTTTATCCCTAACCTAAACCCTAACCCCTAAAATCCTAAACCATAACCCTTAACCTAAACCCTACCCCTAGAACTCTAAACCTTGACCCTAATTCCTAAAACCCTAAACCCTAAACATGGGTGTAACCCAAATCAATGTTCATATAGGTGTTAGGCATGATAACACATTTCACATTGGTGTTAGGCAAATCAATGTTCATAATACACGTTTCACATAGAATTTTTACATAGAAAAATATTTATCATGTGACAATATTAGTGTTCTACGTCTGGTGACTTGGCCTCGCATCAGTGTGTGGACAATGACTACTGTTGTGACCTATTCCACGACAAAGTTTACAACGTCCGTCTCTCTGTAGAATCCATTTTGTTTCTAAAACGAGTAGATTTCGACCAGCCTGGTTTGCTGCGCTTCAAACTTTCGTTTGGAATAACGAGTGGAAATGTGACTCGATGCCACATTGATTTGCGACCTGAAAATCTTGCTCATACACCTTGCCAAGGTTGTCTATGGTGTAAACATTGCCGACGTATGCCCGCCAATCCAGAGTCATAGTGTCACAACATGCAATTACATGAACACACAGAAACTTGAATTTTTGAAAAGCACCACAGTCACAGTATGTCCTCCTCATATCAACCTTGAACTGATTGCCTAATGATAAATCCTTGCAATTGATTACTTGCGAAACTCTTGAAAATTCATGACCCAGCAACACACAATCGTTAACTTCATAACCAAAATCCAAAACTTGTAAAAATGGATTTACTATTGCACAAAGGTGAGTACAACCTACAACGTCCCTGTTTGTGTCATCATTTTGTGTAGTATTTCAGTATAAAAACTCTGAGTATTCGTGACCTGCATTCCTTCAAGCATGTGCATTTCTCGTGTTTGTAACAAACAAGGCAGACGTCTTGAAATACATCTCTTGCACTAATGCCGTTATCGAAAAATTGCGAGCCTCTAGAAATTTGAAGTTCATTGACTCGGCTAGATTTTTCGTCATACGGGAGAAATGGCATCCACCATCGAATGCACAAATCCATTTTTCTCTAGGGATCTCGTCAATCCAAGCGGCATATGCTTCATTATGTTGTTGTAGTCTTTCATAACGACGATTGTATTGCTCTACTATGCTTGAATACCCTGTATATGAAATGTCCAAAAACTCATACTCAAATATTATAATAAATATTTTGTATGGAAGACTGTAAACAGAAGCAATAAAAAAAATGTAACTTACCAATAGCCTTCACAAGCTATTCCATGAACTTTACTTTGAAGTGTATGGCGAAATTCTGTGTAGTATATCTGATATAGTACAGATGGTATGCTCACAAATCACCCATTTGTCATACTGCAGACTTTATAAACTCGTGCTGATAAGATATCAAGCCAATTTGGTGTCCCTCTGGTAACTATTGCCTCAAATTTTTCAAGAAAAAATACCATGTATCTCTTGTTTCACCCTCGACAATCGCAAATGTAATGGGAACAATGTTTTGATTACCATCTTGTGTTGATGTTATCAACAAAACACCCTTGTATTTTCCATACAAATGTGTTCCATCCACCTGGATCATAGGCTTGTAGTCATTGAATGCATTAATACAAGGGCCAAAACCCCAAAACGCACGTCGAAAAGTTATAGCATTTGTCCTAATAGATCCATCGGCGTTGTAAACTTTAGCAATATCAACTTCATATAGGCATGAATTATCAAAATGTTGTAATGCAATCAACCAATATGCCAAGTCATTGTAAGATTTTTCCCAATTGTCGTAGACTTGTGCAATTGCATTTTGCTTTGCAAGCCAAATTTTTCTATATGATGACCAATATCCTTCACATTCCATAACAGTTGCTTGAATGGACTTTATAGGCATTGTTGGCTTCGCCCTTATCTATTCCAAAATTATGCCAACAATCTTGAAAGAACTCAACTTTGAGGACCGCGTGTAAACCGCGTAGCAAGGCAAGTGTGAGGGTCGTTGTATTTTGTGACCTCCTAATAGCAACTATTTTTCTTTCAGTGTGACCCTGATAAGCCATTCACATCCTTGGCCAAAGTTCTTGCATTTGCAGAAGCACGTCACCAATTCAGACTCTTTAATTTTGTAGTCAACTCCAACACGCAAGTAATGACTTGCAACAACTTCTTTAACTGCACCCTTATCCGTAAAATATTTTCGTATGTATAGATCATCACTTGCAAAATAATCATTATGTAAATCTCCAAAATCAGATGCACGCATCCCCTCAACATCAAAGGTGCGCAAGAAAGTTGGTGGATCATTCGGTTGTGCATTTCCTTCATCATCTGTATCATTTAGTAAAACCATTAATTAATTAAATGTAATAACAGACAATTAAAATTATTATTATAGTCAACAGATTTGCAATTCTGATACGCAAGATCCCCATCATGAGGCGAGCATAGAGCATACTTTGCATATCTATTAATGTACATAATTAATTTAAGATATAATATTGTTGGACCCATTTTAGTACAAAATATTTCCACTTTAACTGACTTGACATTAATTTATAAACAATTAATTAAAAAACTCAATACTTAAATGTAATTACAATTATAATTATTATTGTAGTTTATTTTCCTACTAAACTACAATTTCTAGTGAACAGATTTGCAGTTCTAATACGCAAGATCCTCATCACGAGGCAAACATAGAGCATACTTTGCATATCTGTCAACGTACATAATTAATTTAAGATATAATATTCTTTGACCCATTTTAATACAACATATTTCCATTTTTGGTTAAACAGACTTGGCATTAAAATATAAACCCTTAATTATATAATCCCAACAGTTAAATGTAATTACAATTACAATTATTATCATAGTTTATTTTACTGCTAAATTTATATAACAATACCTGAATTGTCATCCGTTCCATCACCTTCATAAATGTTACTTTCATGTTTACTCCTGCTTGTATCATCGTCTTCCTCTGTGAAGAACTCATCATCTGACAGTAACGCTGCCTTAACATATTGTTGTTGCGCTTTGTTTGAACTTGGACCAACACCTAAATCAACGTTCGCAGATACCTCCTCGAAGTTCACAAACATATCAATGCTACTCAGATGTGTCTTATAATTTTCGTATAAATAAAACATCTGCTGCACTTGAGTGTTATTTGATATCGTCACAGGTCGATATTTTACCAACCCATTCATGAAAGACACTGGAGCTTTATATCTTATTTTTGTCACACTCTTTTGAAAATGAGAAGAAATTACATGACACAGATCTGCGAATGACATGAACGACCAAATTACAATAAACTTGGAATCGTGTGGACTAATAAACTCAATACCCTCAATATTATTCTCTTGCATTGAACCATTATAAAAAAATAAATGTAGCAACACCTCCCCTATTCATTTTTTTGTATCAAAACAAAAACACAAACACCTTAAGAGAAATGAGAGGATCAACAAAAGAAGAATAGATGTAAGAGAAATGAGAGGATGAAAAAGAGAAGAATGAGAGAATGGTGAAGAGGAAGAAGAAGAATGAGAGAATTGTGAACTTCAAGCCTCCCTCCTAACTCCCATTTTATAGTTGAACTTCAAGCCTCCCAGCTTCAGAATCCCAGTGTGTTTTCGTTCAGTTAAAATTTTGACTAAGGGGGATCTGAAATCGCCACTCTCCTAGACGATTTCAACATGCACTTTTCAGTCACGTCAGTGCTGAAATCGCCACCCCATGGCGATTTTAGCCCCCTGACATTTTTTTTAAATGGTTCTGAAATCACCGCCACCCTCATGGCTATTTCAGCACCCTAATTTTTGTAAAAAAAAATGGTACTGAAATCGCCATTGCTTGTGGCGATTTCAGTACCATCGCCCATACGTTTGTAAAAAATTTACCAGAAGCCTATTATAGGCATACGTTTATATTGAAAGCATATTTATGTAGTTTTTCCATTGTTATATATTATGTATTGCATTTGCATGCCATGGTTACAAACTGTCTCATGTCGCCGTGGGGTTTGCCATTCACTGAGCGATGACTCACCCTTCATCAACCTTTTTCCAGATACTGTTGATGAAGACGCGCCGCTCATTCAGTAGATCTTAATAGTTTGGACTCTTGGTAAGCTTCATGTTGTCATGAAGTATTCTTTAGTTATTTCAGTCTTTAGGATAATTTATATTCATGTAGTCCTTAGAGTGTTTCAGTGAACTACAAGTAGAGTGTAGCATATTTTGAATAATATATATTTTGTTTCTTGTAAATTATCTTTTTATTATATTATATTGTGGTGTTTAGATTTTATTTAAAAGTATCTCCTTTTATTTATAAAAAGTTGCGTGTTTTTCATGATTAGCATGCTAGGAGGCTTTTGTAAGAGAACTAGTCCATTGCGTGCCGGTAACGATTTCTGGGATCATTAGATGTTCTGACTAATAAATTAAAGGTGTCACTCTATGAAATCAATGAATTTCACACCTGCACCTTTGTGCACATTATTGAATTTTATGGACCACCACATCTTCCCTATGTTACTTAGGCATATAGTGCCATAATAGAGAATTTGTTATAGTGCCAAAACACATGGTGACTTACAATAATATGTATCCTTTTTTTTATTATTATTACAATGGTCACAAATTTAAGTCCTTATTATAAAATAACGTGTTGTTAACCGACATTAATAAATTCATACTGTTTATAGTAAAGGTAATATGTCAATTGAAAATTTACATTACTAAAATTTACTCTTATTTTGATTGCAATTACATGTTATTTTTGTCTCTAAATATCTAGTGCAAATAATAAATATGTATCTACGCTCTTTAAATAAATAAATTATGACATATTGGATTTATGTGAGTTATGTCTAATAAAGTTTCCTTGAACCTTTAAATTTGCAGTCTATTTATATACTAGGGGTAAATGACATTATGTCCTAATAATTTATGACTCATAAACAACGAAATTTTCAGTCTGTAGTTGTTTGGCTAGGCATTAATTTTATTCCACTTGTTTCACTTCATTGATACATCTTCCTACCGTCAAAATTGATTATTTTGGTCAATCATGTATTCACACGGATACTAAGCACATGGTATTCAGGGATCAAGGGACTCTTGCACGGATATAAATTTGGGTTGCGTTTGTTACAAAGGCATGATAAGGGATAACAGGAAAAAAAAAAACATTTCTCCCCAAGTTCTAATTTTGTATCCCTTATGTAAAAGATTTATTTGTTTAAGCTTGAGCAAGGTACCAAAAATACCCAAAAAAAAATTATTGTTATGTCTCTATCTCCTTATCATGTCCTTTATACCAAACACAGTCTAAGGGTTTAAACAAGTGTCTCGCACTTGTTAAGGAATTCAAAATGGAAAGATTTAAGATTTTTAACATTATTTTGTATGGGTTTTTGCTAACAAGTGTCCTAAGAGTACATATTAAGAAACCCAAAGTAGTAAAACTTTATTGAAAAAAAAAAATCTTGAAGTGTTTAATGCATTGAAAACTTCCAAAACTAATTTATTCAATGAAATATTTCCATTTTAAGTTTCTTAATGAGTACCCTTAGGGCACTTGTTAGCGAAACCTTTATTGTATTAAAGACTTACAAAATTTGTTTTTTGATCAAATATTACCATTTTAGATTCCTTAATAAAGACACTTGTTAATAAAATCCTAAATTTACTGCTTCACATTTAGGAGTACATTTAAAAAAAAGGTTTTGCTAACCCTAAGAGCATTGGTTAAGAAACCACAAAAAGTATTTTATTTTTTAGTTTTTACAACTTTCAATGCATTGAAAATTTAAAATTTTCACTTTTCAATAAAAGATTTTCACTTAGTTTCTTAAACAATGCCTTAAGAGTACTCTTTAGCTTTTCCCTTACAATAAAAATAAGTTCCGTCGATTTTACTAAGGATAAGTCCCTTTAATTTTTGATATCAAACAACTTTAATGTGAACATGTTTCTTTTTTTTTTCTCTCACTCAATTGAACCACCAGTATTTTGGGTTCTATTATTAGAAACTCGATTAACTCGGCCCAAGGTGATTGAACTGAAGACCTTCTTATATATATATAGGAGGCATGGATCTTTCGGCGAAAGATTTTTCTATTTCTAAGACTCGAACTCAAGACCACTAATTAAGGGACCAAAATCTATCATTACCTTGACTAATTTCATGTTAATTAATGTGAACATGTATAAATGTGAGTTATTAGAATTATATCCCTCCCAAGAATTTTTACTAATGAACTTTTTTTTCAATATTTAAGCACCTGCTCATTACATTGACAACCAAGACGAATGTCTCTGGCCTTGAACTTATCCACCTTCTTCATATATAATGCTGCTTTGGTGGTCTTCACATGTTTTCTGTAGGCACATGGTCTTGTCATAGAGAGAAAGAGATACTACTACTGCCCCTATTTTGCCGTTTACTTCCAACCCTAAAAATGAATCTGTCAACAAAAAATACACTCTTTCTTCTTCTTTGGCCAGGGCATGTCACGTGCATAACATGGAAGATGCCTTCAAATTGAATAAGTGAACATTAACTGCCACAAAAATACAAAAATCCCTTCCACTCTTAGCATATTTTGGTCGGTCTTGTCACAATTATTCTAGAAAACTTCATTCTTTGTTTTTAATAAATAAATATTAATACTTATTTTTTTTAGGTTGCCTGTCCAGTATCTAATGCTTTGCCTCGACTAATCCGAGTCGCGCACCTGGCTATGGCGAATGAGTCTCCCAACGGGAATAACTGCATAAACAAGGTCTCGAACTCGGGATCTTGCTTAAGCGATACCAAGCCGCTTATCATTTGGACCAACGCTTGTTGGTTAAATATTAATACTTAGAAGTGAAAATAATAACTACTTAATTTACTGCTGCCATTTGTGTACAATTATTCCATCAAAATGAGTTCCTAAAGTTTTTTGATTTAGTGTAACAAATAATGAGTACAAATGTAACACGCGTGCTTTAATTATACTCCCTAGTTTTATAAGGGGGAAATAAAATCTATCATGCTATAATATTGAAATATAAGAACTTCAACCACTAAGATACCTTCCACTCTTATGTATTAATGTCATAAAAAAGATACTGAATTTTAAGATTTTAAAAACAAGTAAATGGGAAGTGGGAACAATTATATCACCTAAAAAATTTTTTAGTAGACGTTTGATATAAGGTAATTTACATTGACATGTTTAGTGTGACATGATTGTCAATAATTTAGATTACTCAAGTAATTCTCATTGTCTTCAAAATAATAATGTGTATTACCTTCATGACAAGTGTCCTTTTGAATTATCACCTTCAAGTAATCCTAAATAATAATAATAATAATATATTGTAACATTACCAACAATTTAATAAATGATAATCTTTCTAAAAAGTAATTTAGATTACCTGATAATTTTGGAAACAATATACTAAACACTCCTTTGATTTATCGATTTTTTATCTATAATTTCTATTATATAAATATTTGTTAATGACACATTAAGACTTGGTCGGGTAATGTTGTGAGGTTTTAATTTGACTCACTAAACACTGCATTAAAAAAAATAATAGTATTATTATTTAATAAAAAAAATGTGAAAGTAGTTCTCTAAAAGCAGTTGTAATTGGAGTATGTAGTAATATATTATAAAGTTATTCTTTATACATAAAATCATTATAATAAATATAATTTCAGCTAGAGATAGTAACGATTACTATGAAAATCAAAATTATATTATGAAGAACATTGCAGACACCTTTAAACCTTAGCACTTGAAAAGTTAAAACTCAACTTAAATGATTGAACCGTTGGGGTATATTGAGATCTGATACCGACTAAAGCATTATCATATGGCAGCTTTCGAAATTAGTATTCCATAGGGCATTTGCAACAAAAGTGCTGTCTCTAAATGAATATTCAGCTTTTGTACACATGATCATAACCACCTAATAATACACATCATAATCACATGAGAACAAGCTTATTTTTCCCAAAGAAAATCTTCTACTCTACATATAAATCTATTATATATAACTCAAATCTTTTACAAGGATTTTTACAATTTACCAAAAAGGACAGCTTAGTGCACGAAACTCCCACCTGATGAGATGACCTGGGAGAGTATTAGGTGGATGTTCCTGCGCTGAAGCTCACCCTCAGATTTATACAATTTAACATGAAAAGAAAACTTCATGTGGGCCATAGACTATGCACCCCCCAAGACCCTTTCAAAATCACCTGGTTCCAGGTTGTTCTCTAAAATGAAGATAGAGCCAAAGATTATGTGATAATGACATAGAGAGAGGCTAAGGTGATGAGGGACTACAATCATCATCTGAAGAGCTATAGTGTCTCTTTCCATGTAGGCCAGGGAGTGATTGAGGAAGCATAGGGTTTCCATGTAAACCAGGAAGTGGTTGTGGAAGCATAGGGTTAACTGGTACAGGGAATCTATGTGCAGAACTAACCATGGTTCTCTCATTAACCATGCCAACTTCCTTGCATACCCTATCAAGTACTGTTAAGAAGTCTCTCACCACCATGAAGATTCTGAATGGATGAGCCTCTTCCTTGGACAAGTTCCCATGGAAGTACTCAGTGATCTCCTTCACTAGGGACAAGGCAACACTCTCTTGTGCTTGAATCCTCAGAATCTCCTCCTCGGCCATCCCCATGAACTTGTTCATTGATTCGGAGAACTTGCGGTTGGTCTCATCTGACCCCTCAGTTTCAATTAGCCGCACAACCTCGCCGATATGCGCGATCCCTTTGGAGAGTTTGGAGACTTCGCCGCTGAGGACTTCAGAGTCCATGGCGGCGGACTTCTTCACATTGGCAAGATCCGAGCTTAGACTAGAAACCACTTGTAGGCCAAGCCTCCTGCACTTGGTATCTTCATTCGTCGTTGTGCTTGGAGTTTGATTAGCACCCGAGAGGCGAGCACCTTCAGTTCTAATGATTTCTTGTACCACAAAGTGCAGTAGTGTGGTTTTCCCATCCGCCCCTTTGACATCAACCAGCTTGAGAAGAGTATCAAGCTTGAAGGCATGCGCATCACCGCGGTTCGTCCCAACGTTCATTCGGTTCCCAGTTTTAAGCACAGCCTCTAGAAGCTTCAGGAACATCCTACTGTTTCGCAACTCTTCACAGGCAACCTACACAATAAACATCAATCAGAAAAAGTGCATAAACTTGCACATGACATGAACAAGAGAAAACTTCCTGCGAAGCACATGAACATTATTAGCAGATTTTGCTTAACTTCCTTTTAAAAGAATAGGATGAAAAAGCACCACAAGAGAATAAGAGGCAACAAGGAGAAGTGTATGAAATAATGGAAGAAAAACACAGTAAATAGTGGGAAAAAAGTGACTGATTACCTCCAGAGTCTGAAAGGATTTCCTAAGATACTCCACTTCTGACTCGAAATTAGCTATGTAAAGCATTGCTTCCACCCTTTTAAAGGCGAAAGGTACATCAAGCACTGCCTTCAAAAATTTCTCAGCGGGACCAAGCTTCGTTGGTGAGTCATCTTTATGTTCCTTCAATTTCCTTTCTTCTTCCTTGCTTGGAGCCATTTTTAACAAGCTTTCGAGCAGTTCTGTTCCAAGCGTGTCAGTTACACCTATAGAATGGTAAATTGATTTTGTCACATAATTACATAATCAGTATGTTAAGTAATAAAACTGGAAGGTGGTACATAGATTTAGAAATATGGTCAATAAAGACACATTCCCACACAAAAGGGATACAAGCAAACTTCTAAGAAGAAAAACAAAAAATGAGAAACAATAAAACCTCTTAGCTGATAATTGGAAACCTTGGGAACCACATAACATATCAGTAAACTAATCAGACAATAAAGTTAATGTATCTTAGAAGATTACGTGTAAATCTATGCTTTCAGTAATCAGCAGACAGACGGAACTAAACAAAATGGTATGTTATAATTACAACTAATCATTTTACCATTTTCACTTGCACCTGAATCTAGACAACACATATCTGTCAAAAACCATGTACTAGGAGAGGGCAAAGAATTAACTTAAAAGGATAATCGATACACGAAAGTTTTCATTAGGTAATCACTCAGTATATAACCACATCAATTATACAAGACATTATTTGAATCCGATCAATAGAAATAGTTGCCACAAAACTTGTGAAATTAGAGCCATAACCTCAAGGCTGAATCCTATAACCAAAGGAAAATACCTTCTAACAGTGCTTCACACACTTCTTCTATAGTCACGTTGAGCGCTCTAAGCAAAATAGCAATGTTTTGGGACTTTTTAGGATCCAGTACCCTATCTTCCTGATTTGGTGGAGCAAGAACAGATCGCGGAGTAGTATCCTTGGGTTTTGGGTTTGGTGTGTTCACTACAAACAACGTTTCAATCATTTCCTCATTCAACCTGCAAGCCAACACAATTGAATGTTCTTAATCCATGAACACCGATCACAACATAAAACACAACAATCATCAACTACTAGTAAGTACCATTTCCAAAGTAGTAGCCATCACAGATATCCCACACCAAAAAAGCCATACAAAAGCAACATAACAAGCCGGTACGAAACATCAATTACCAACACATGCTTAACTCAAGAACACGAATTACAACATAAAACACATGAATCATAACTACTAATAAGTACCATTTCCAAAAGTAGTAATCATCACAGATATGAGATATCCAAGAAGCGAAAAAAGGCTATATACACTAATTCACAACAACAGAACAAAAGACAGCATAGTGAGAAACTGAAGAATCTTACTTAAAGGAGCTGGACCTCAACTGATCCCACACCATCTCACGATCAGAGCTGGCCCTCACTTTGTCCCAATGCAAAGGCTTCAATTTCGGCTTAGACGCCTCCTCGGGGCTCTCCTCAATCACCCCCAAGCCCTGCGAACTCGGCGGCAGCAACTCAACCGGAGAAACCTTTGTATTTGGTGTCGGCAACACAAAAGGCCTAGAAGGAGGTGTCAACTCCGGAGGCCTAGAAATGATGGGCTGACCAACAGGCGTTGAGGGAGCCGCAGGCACTTCCCACTGCCTCCTCTGCCGCGGTGGCGCAAGCGGCGGAGGTGGAGGAGGAGGTGGTGGTGGCGGCAGTGGTGCTGCCGAAACCCCAACAGATGGACCAATAGGTGTTGAAATAACCGGAATCTCCCAGTGTTTCCTATGTGGCACAATTGGAGGCGGTGCTCCAAAGACTCCACCTTGATCCAAAACATTCTCAATTGTTGCAGATTCAACAATGGGTGGTGTCAACAGGTCTGGTATCTCCCAATGCTTCCTCTGTGGAGCATGAGAAGGAGCAGCACTAGGATGATCAGAACCATTGTGGTTGTTCAATTCTCTCTCTGGTGATGAGAGCAATGTTGGTGACAATGGCAGTGATGAAATAGGTGAATGCCTAAACCGATCTGAGACATCTGAAATGGTTGGAGACTGATCCAAACCGTTCATATTCGTCGGCGGAACCTTATCCGGCGATGGCAGCGAAAAGGCCGAAGATGATGACACGGTCTTACCACTTGAATGGCTCGAATTCGAAGCGTTTGATAACCTTGCCGGTGATGATGATGATGCTGCTGCAGGTTCAACATTCATCGTTTTCTCTGGTGATGAAGTTACAGATGGAAACTTTTCAAGTGGATTTGAGAAACCATTTGGGGTTTTCTCCCGTAACCTGCTCGGTGACAGAGTAATCGGTGACAGCGACGGTGACTGGTTGCATTCCCTACCAAACCCTTGCTCCGGCGTGGTTGAATACGACGCCGTTTTAGCGTAGTGGTTTTCTGGTGATGATGGTGTGGATGATGACATGGAGCTTCTACCATCTCCGGCGAGTGTTTGGGTTTGCTGCGGTGGCGGTAGCGGCGGAGAGTGATTTTCCGGCGACTTCGGCTGCGATCTTCTAGGGCTCAAGCTCACAGGTGGCGAGAGGCTGATCGAGTGAGACCGATCCGGCGAGGCCGAGGTGGAGGAAGAGTAGGAACCTGAGCTGGAATCGGAGCTGCTCCGGCCGGGCAGATTCTCGCCGGCAACGATGGCGGCGAAAGCTCGCCGTGAACCCGATCCGGCGCCCAACGACCCTCTCGGCGAGTAGAACTCCTCTTCTTCCTCCTCCGCCGTCGGCACCACTCCGGAATCTCGCTGCATCCTCGAACCCTCTCGCGCGAGCGGCGGAAGCGGCTGAAGCTCCGGCGAGTCCATTTTTCTAGGGTTTAGAGCGGAATCTCCGCCGCCGCTACTCCGGCCACCTCCTCCGCCGCCACCACCGGCACGGTCATCGATCCCCCTGGAATTAACAATGGTGCCGAGGTAGAGAAACTCTGAGCTGGTGGAAGACGGGTTTCTCGTCTTCCTCCCGCCGGCGCCGCCGGCGCCGGTAGCCTCCCGGGGGAATAGACGGATGCTGCTGTCGGATCTGAGGCTTTTATCGTCGGCGGAGTGGTGCCGCTTCTGCCGGATGCGGCAGTACACGGCGGCGCATACAGCAACAACGGCGACGGCGACGGAGGAGAGGGCGATGGCGAGGAGTTTCTGGGAGGAGCGTTTTTGGGTGTTGGGAGAGTGAGGGAGGATGAGGGAGGAGATGTTGGCGGGGAAGGAGGCGAAGGCGGAGGGAGAGGGCGGCGGCGGGGGAGAAGGGTAAGTTGGGAAAAACGGTGCGTTTAGGGGGTTAGGAGTGTTGTTGTTGTTGGGTGTGGAGGAAAATGGGAACTTAGGGTTAGTGGGTGGTGGAGAAGGTGGGGGTGAGGGAGAGAGGGTTGCGCCTTGTGGCTGCGGGAGGAGAGGTTGGTGGAGGATCCTACGGTGGTGGTGGGAGGAGGAGAGGTGTAAGAGGAGGAAGAAGGTGGTGAAGATGGTGGTGGTGGTGGTGGAAAGGCACCACATTGTGGTGTTTGATTCTCACTTTCTTTCTTTATTTCTTGTTGTTGGTGTTCTTGTTCTTCTCCCTCTATATTGTTTGGGGGAGAGAGAAAAGGAGGAAAGTGCGTGGAGTAGAGAGTATGGAGAGTGAGAAGGAGAAGAAAGAGAGAGAGAAAGAAAAGGGGAAAGTGGTGAGAGAGATTTTGGGGGGCAGAAAAGAGCGATTTTGGAGAGTGTTGAGTGCTGCATCCAGCTAAGATTCTGCCCTCTTCTTTTTTTGTGTTGTGTTTTATTTATTTATTTATTATTATTATGACCTATTTCCAACCCCCTTGACTCACCATTGTTTTTATATTATTATTATATATATTATATGTTTCTCTCACCGCTTCAATTATTCTTTTCCTTTTTTTTTCTTTTACTTTTGACTTGTTACGTGTAACTTTTTAATGTTTTTTTTCTTCTGTCATGTGCATTTTAAAATCTCATTAATTATTTTATGAGTGATTTTTGTATATGCACAAGTTCATTACATTTATTTTTAGGCACCAGTATAATAAAAATAAGTTTTATTAATTTTATTTGATACGTATTTACTTATTTATGAATTTGAATGCTTTCAATGCTTTTGTGTTTTTGGGAGGTCTCTATTGTTTAAAAAAACCTACCATCAAGTCTAATCGAATTAGTTAAATTTCTAATAATAAAAATCCTGATTCAAATAATTCAATTGAGACTAACAAGAAGTTTTATCAAAATTTTAATTTATATAATTTGTAAAGTAGTTATAATAGGTACCAAATAAATTTAATGATGTAACTATATATGTGATGAGATATCAAATTGCGAAAAAAATCTTACACTTATAATATATTAAAATTAAGTTTATATATATAAATTTATTTATGTATCTTAAATTTTAAAACTTTATCGTATCAATATCAAATTATATCACTATTATATTTTGTCTCGGTATTTTATGGACTAAATGTGCTTTATGAGAATGAATAAATGTGGGCACTTTCGTTGTCTGACAAAAAGAAAAAAAGAGAGAGAGCATTTTAGTTTATACCAAATGCCTCATAGTTGACGGAAAGATGAAATAATAATGGAAAAATAGCCATAAAGAATAAAGCCAATATGAAGTTGGGAAAAACGTGGGTTTAAAGAAGCCTTTTGTCATTAATTTTGTAATTTACCCTAAATTAACACCTTTTTTTTTTACCTTGCAAAAAAGTGCAAGGAAATTGAAAATATGGAAATGTGTAGTGGAAATATAAGAACAGTGGACATAGTAAAAGGGAATTTAGAAGCAGTTTGAACACTTTCATATTTGCCCATTGATTTGATTGGTATATAAGCATCTACCAAGGAAATCATTAGTATATATATGATATATATTTTTTATTTCTTGTATGAATTAATATTGAGATTTTACTATTATTAAGATTAAATAACTCAACTTAAAATAATATAATTATCTTTTTTGACACAATTTTTTTTCATTTTAGACCTCAAACGCAATACCTTTTATTATTGATATTAGTATATTTTACACATGAGAGTATTTGACATAAATTTAATAGTTAATAGATACATAAAATAAAATGAGTTTCATTTTAAAAAATTATAAAATACTTACGAAGAAACCTAATAAAAATAATGCGATAAATTTGTAATAATAATAATAATAACAATATGATATACGAATGTCGGTCACCGAAAACGGTGCGTCAAAGTCAGTCAGCATACAATGCCATGCCATGCACGTCCCCCCAGACACCGTCCCTCCTTAGCTTTCTTTCACCACACACCTTACTGCCATGTTGTTCTTGTCTTTCGAGATTTTTTATTTTATAATGGATTAAGTGCTAATATAGTTTTAAAAAAATATTTTGTGCCGTAACTAGTTTTTGAAGAAAAAAATATATTAATTTAATCTATGAAATTTTAAAATGCTGCATTCATTATTTTATTTTTTTAGAATTTTTTTGAAATTTTAGGGATCAACGAGAATAACATTTTAAAAGGGTAAGAATTATGGCTTTTAATAATAAAGTTGATACTTTATTATTTTTTTAAGGAAAATATTCTTTAAATATATAAAAGAGCGTAGACACCTTGTCATACATCTCATATTTAATCATGTGACTCACACCTTACAAAATGAATTTCATGTCGTGTTGTGAAAGATGTAACAAGGCATTTATACTCTTTTATATGTTCAAATAACAAAATTATTTTTTAGGACCAGTTATGACATTAAAACATTTTTAAAGGACCAAAATGATACTTAACCATTTTACAAATACTGGTAGAGGTGTACAAAAGATGGGTTAGTCGGGATTGAACTCGACCTAATTTTTTTTTATTGAATTATTTGTTAACCAAAATGTGGTTTGAAATTTCCTTATTAATGTTGGATCAAACCGGAGTAATTAGACTCTAAGATTATGTATTAAAATAGAGTTTTACCAAAAATAATATATTAAAATGTGTACCATCCAAATAAGGGAGATATATAATTTATATAAAATGTTTGAGAGACCTAACTCTTTAACTTACATTAATATACTTATTTTTATAAATAATAATTAATATTTTACGGATAAAATAAAATAAAAAATAATAAATATCAATCATAAAAAAATATAAATTAATAAATAGATTAATGAGTTAGGTTTCTTAAGTCTTACTCAAAATTTATTAACAACGAGGCACTACCCTAACTTAGAGCTAATAGTTAAAATTATTATTAGAGTAGATAGTTTAATTGAAACAATAAAAGAGTAGAAAGGTCATAAGTGGTGTGCCAGCAATCGGCAAATAGTACAGACTTCGATTTTAATAAAGGAGAAATTCTTCTCTCTAGAATGAATTAAAAAAATTTATATATCACATAAAATTTAAGGTAATTTTTCATTTATTTTATAGGATAAATATTTTATAATACTTAATCTTTTATTTTATGATCTATATAACATATTGATGAATTATATAATTTAATATGATAAATTAATATTTTTTAATATAATATTTGCAGAGAGGTAAATAATAAGATCAAATGGTCTATAAATTTTTAAACCTCTTATAAGTTAATTTTTTCAATAATTTAATTAATAAAAAATTTATTACAATTGTATAAAATATGATATAATAACAGCAATTAATGAATTTAATTATAAAAATATTAAAAATAAATTCATTAAATATCATGAATATTTAACCTATAAAATAACTAAGAAAACTACCAAAATTTAAAGCATGATTTTTCTTAAAAATAGAAAAGGTAATGAAAAAAAAATATCACCAATACTTTAAATCACTCGTTCGTGGTGCATAAATTTATTTGCTTTACGGTGGAAAACAATTTCTCAATAAGTAAGTAAATAAAAATCGTTTTTCTTGCGGTGTCCCTCTCATGGACAGAATGCGTACACATAGTACAGTACTCCTTGGTGCTTCCGTAATATAGTAATAGTAATATAACATATAAAATCTGAAAATCAATGGCCATACGTAAGACACAGCTTCCTATTAAAGTCAGACAGAAATTTCTATAGCTACTTTTATTTCAACATAATTTTTACCGACACTCGAGGGGTCCCTTCAAATATATATGGGAGGGGTTTGTTTATTCCTTTTATACATATATATTAAAATGTGTAAATATTTTATTATATTTCTCAAACACATTATGTGATCTACCACGTCATATAGTTAAATCTCATAAAATGTATAAGAGATATGACAATGTGTCTACATATTTTGATATGTTTAAATAATATTTTTTTAGTTTTATAGAATATTATAACTAAATATATAAATATGTAAACCATTAATGTTTTCTTATATATTTAAGACGTATTTATTACGTTAATTTAAATATATATATAATATATTACATAATTTTGAATTATTATAAAATTTTAAAAATATTATCTTTATTCATTTATATATATGAAATTTCAATCTAATAAGTGTTGTATAAAAAGATTCTTCAATGAAAAATTATTCAATAATATAAAATTTGTACTTAATTTACATTGACTAACTTATAAGTTGTCCCCTTCCCTTTTTTTATAACAAAAATGCTCAAACCAACCAAATGGAAGACAAACAAAGGTGAGATATAAATATAGGGCCAATAGCACCAATACGTCATACAAAAACACCCTACTGGAGATAAGATATACAAACAGACCCTATTCACAAAGACTAAGAAACCAAAAACCTATACTAACAAAATGTACCTCTAGAGGCTCATAAAGCCACCTAAACCAACCCATTTGGCAAAGCCATCAAGGTTGGTAAAGGTGCCCCTCGTAGGAAGACCTCATCCACAGTTCCAAATAAATCTTCATTTTCTCAAGGCTGACGAGTCTCGCGATAGCTCTACTGCTTTAGCAAACCTATTACCCCACCATTTCATCCAAAAGTCCAACCTCACTTTAATCATCCATTTCTCAATACCTTGATTTGGTTGTTTGTTCTAAAATACAAGGTTATTTTTAGCATTCCAAATCGACCATGTGATGACATAGAAAAGGATTGTCCATAGTTTCTTACTTACTCTAGATAGGTGTCCCTTTGCATCACACCTCAAAAAAAGGAACAAGGTTTAAGGGGTAACACCACTGAATGTCCCACAAGAGGAAACACTCCATCCAAAGGGCTGAAGCTTTAGAGCATGCGAAGAAGAGATGCTTGACAGATTCCACCAACCTCAAACACAAAGGACACAAGGCTTCTTATTGAGAAATGATTCCAAACTTGTTGAGTCTGTCTTTTGTAGCTAACTTTTCCTGCAACACGAACCAGACTAACAACTCAGCTTTAGGAGAAGCAAAGCTCTTCCAGGACAAACTAGTTGTTGTTGCCTCTGCTTTTGGATTCAGTGTTTGTTTTTGAACCTCTTCCGTGAAAGATTTGAAATTGAATTGTCCTCATGGACAAAGTTTCCATCTCATCTCATCCTCTACACCTGCACAGAGAGCAAATTGTTCCAAACAACAATAAAGGTTAGTGACTAACTCCTCTTCCAGCTAAAATAAACCCTTCCTCCAACTCAGAGTCCACTCCCAGAATTGACCATTCCAAACCCCCATATCGCCAATATGACAATATTTTTTACTAGAGATGGAAAAAAAGTCTCAAAAATCTCACTCTAAAAGAGGTATCTCCTACCCAAGTATGATGCAAAAAGAGAGTACTTCCCCCATTGCTCACCTTTCTTCAAATCCCTCTTGCATTTGTTTCCAACATCTCTTGACTAAAGTTAGCTAAGATTGTGATATGACCCCATAAACCCCCTTTTACCTTTTGGTTTTGATCCCAAATATCGTAATTTCTATCTATGCCATGAGTTCATATAGTTACCTTCTTCCATTGTGGTTAGGACCTATCAGAGAATCTCCACCACCACTTAAAGAGAAGCCTTGCGTTCTTTATAACAATATCCCCCACACCTACGCCTCCAAGATTCTTAGGATGTTGGATCACATCCCAAGCCACTAGAGCAAATCCTTTTCTGTTCTCATCGCTTACCCAAAAGAATCTACGCTGTACCTGAATAATCTTATTAGCAACCTGTTGTGGCATCTTGAACATGTTGAGGTAGTAGATAGAGAGGTTGTTGAGGACTGCTTTGATCAAGACCAATCTACCCGCTTGAGAAAACAATCTAGCTTTCCATTCGGTTAGTCTCTTCTCGATCTTCTCCATGACTAGTTTCCAAGTTGAAACAAGTCTCGGATTAACTCCAAGAGGGAGACCAAGATACTTGACGGGAGGGGCTTCATCTCACAATTTAGCATTTGGCATATACTTCTTATCCACACCTCGTCATAGCCAATGGGGGTAATGGATGATTTAGAGAAGTTTATATTTAAACCCGTCATCAAACCAAAGCATTCTAGCAGCCTTCTAAAGCTCAAGATAGTCCTTGAGTCCTCAGGTCACAAAAGCAGAGTGTTGTCAGCGAATTGAAGATATGAAATATCAAATCTATCTATCCTCACACGGAGGCCTTCAATCAGCCCAACCGCTTTTAGCTTTCATCTAATTAAGAACCTCACCCGTAAGAACAAAGAGGAATGGGGGCATTAGATCACCTTGTCTTAGACCTCTTTCATCTTGAAGAAGGAAGTGTGTGATCCATTCACCAGGACTTACAGAGATGCAATCGTAACACATGTTCTAATCTATTATCTCCAAAGTTCACCGAAACCCATATGATATAGCATATGATCCAATAAATCCCATCTAACTGTATTATATGCCTTCTGAAAGTCGAGCTTTATCAAGGCTACTTTAACCTTGTGCTTTTTTAGCCACCAAATAATCTCATTATCTATAAGGATCTAATCCAAAATCTGTCTCTTTTGAACAAACGCGAACTGCGATTCTCCCCCTAGTGACAAAATAACAACCTTCAATCTGTTAGATAGAATCTTGGATATGGTTTTATAAAGACACCCTACTTATCAGTCGAAACTCTTTGGCTTCTTCAAGATTATCCATGTTCTCAGCTAACACTACACACGCTTTGTTGATATCCTGCTAGAAAGTCCCAGTGTCGAATAAGAGCTAGATGAAAGTTGCGATGTCTTGATTGATCTCGCTCTAGAGCTTCTTGATAAAATTGAAGTTAAACCCATCAAAGCTCGCCGTTTTTGATGGGTCGTAACTCCAAACTACCTATTGTTGATGATTTTCCTTTCCACCCTAACCCACTTGTCCTCACCACCTATATTTCCTTCTCTCTGTTACTCATTGTTCTCTCAGAAATTTTGAAAATTAGAAATAAGTCAACACCTTCCCTTTCAAGGTGACATATGAAAACTATTAATATACAAGTAATTAAGTATAGATTTCAACTGATGTTTGTTTGGTTGGTTTAAGTGCTTAAAAATGGTGTCTAACATATCTTCCAACCTTTAACAAATATTGCTTAATCTCTCTCTCTCTCTCTTGCCTAAGAAGTGTTTTTCGTCAATAACAGTGATTAATCTCTTTGAGATTTTGAAATTGCCAAAGTTAGTATATACACTGCAAGAAATTAAACTCGGACTGAGTGCTTAAAGGACTATCTACCAACAATGTCGAACTCTATTGATTTAATTTTAAAGCCCTAAAGTACTATTTAATACGGATAAAAATACTTTTAGTCTGCGTTTGGCATCAAGAATTGAGCATGAAATTGGAGCCTAGAATTAGAATTGGAGCTTAGAATTAGAATTGGACATCTTAATTCCAATTTTTGTGTTTGCCATAACATAAAAAATTATAATTATAATTTCACAAACCAATTGCATGCAATTGAAAAATAACTAAGATGAACTCATCTCAATTTTTAACTCATATCTTAAGAATTATCAATTTCAAACTCATTAAATTTTATATGATTCTTTCTCCTTCTCATTTACTTGTTTGTAAACATATTTATTGAAATTTAATATTTTATGGAATATTATAATATAATTTTTTTAAAAAAATTTATAAATAAATAGATTAAAAAATATTTAGTACAAAAATAATAATTTTATTTATAAATGAATGATTTTTAAAAATAATAAATAATAATATTATTATAGTATAAACATATTTATTTTACAAATGAATAATTATTTTTAAAAAGATAATAAAAGTCTTATTATAGTACAGAAATAATTATTTTATTAATACTTTCACCAATTTAATGTTTTGAATCACAAATTCAAATTAAAAATTTAAATTAAGTTTGGAATTACAATTTAGCATCAAGATTTTTAGTGTACCCAACATAGAATTTAAGATTTTGTACCAATTTCAATTCTTTCGTAATTAGAATTGAATTTAGAATTCTAAATTATAATTCCAATTCCATCGTACAAATGGACCCATAACCAAAAATGTATACTTCTACTACTGTATAATTGTTACAAATTCACATATATAAAAAATGATTTACATATCTATAATGCATCATGCCTAACTTAAAAGTTACTCATCCACATACGTAAGGCCCTTACCAGTTGCCATAATTTTTTTTTAAATGTATCATATTATTGGTAATCTAACTTTTAAATTATCTGGTAATTTATATTGACTTGTTTAGTATGACATAATTACTATTAATCTGAATAAATCAAGTAATATACATTGTCTTCAAAGTGGTAATGTGAATTACCTCAATGAGAAGTATATATCTGGATTATCACCTCCAAGCAATCCTAAATAATAATAATAAAATATAGAAATAATGATAATAAAAGTAATAATAGTAATAACAAAAATAATAATAAATAATGTATATTATTTCGTAATTTTTTTATATAATGTAAATTCCCATTACATGATCTAAATATACCTAATGTAATATTACCAGTAATTTAATAAATAATAATTTTTTTAAAAAATAATCTAAATTACCTAATAATCTTGAAGACAATGTATAAAACGCCTCTTAGCTTCTTATTTTGTTTCTTTCTTTGGGGCAAATAATTTTTCTCCAGAACAAAAAGAACACGTGAAGAAAATGTAAGTTCAACAAGCATTTCAATGGCCACAGTTATTCACAGATTCTGCAAGGAGGGTACAAAGTACGAGCAATAAAAATGTTTCTCCAATTCGAGCATTATTTATTTGAAGAGTACTTCCATTAAGACAATCATACTTTGATTAATGCATATTTTTCTGTATAAAAATTTTAAGATATAAGATTCTATTGCTTTTTAAAGTCAATATAGTTTTATCCTATTAAATAGTTCAAAATTAAATTTAAGCATATATATTATGAAACTAGGTTGCAACTTAAATAAAAATGTTTAAATGTTATCACTTTTATCTTCATCATATACCCCAATTTTATTTTAGGCTAAGCTTTGCCCTTGACTTGTGTGAAAAGACTAAGAAATTTAAATATATATTGTTTGGTTACGTAACACAAAAGATATTTCATTGGCTATAGAAAGCTCAGTTTACATGATTCATGAAATGGGCCCCAAAATTTTGACCAAAAGTCCAAATCAAAAGCATGTATACAAAACATATGAACAGTACTCCACTCTATCTTTACCCATGAGAGGTGAATCTGATCAGCCCCAAATTAAACATGTTCCATAGCAGCCAAGTACATATATCCATTTATAATCACCAAATAAAGTTGGCGTTTACTTTAAGCCAGCTAAGCAAAAATCATCCAACATATGTCTTGAACATATATGCAGGACACAGACTATTTAATTTGTTTGATGCTACAAAATTTTAAGTGAGTTCAGTGTCAATCGTCTCATTAAAATTGAGGCAAGCTCCAAAACTCTCTTTGAATCATCATTTAAGTGACTCTTAATTACAACTGCAATAAAAGGTGAACTTGCGTTCTGTAGAATATTTTTTTTATCTTGATTGAACTACATACATTCAAGCCTTAATACTAAGAATTTCTTTTTCTAATTCTAAGACTCAAACATGAGATCTTTGATTAAAGAACAAAAATACCTATCACCTTAACTAACCCCACATTGTGTCTTGTAGAATATGAGGTTGTTTTTTATCAACTATGTCAACCACTAGGGGTGAACACGTGTTTGGAACCCAATTTGCCTTGGGTGGGTCGGGTCAAGTTATTTTTTAGTTTTTTTGGTTAGCACTAGCCAAACTCGTGACCTGCCTTAGGCGGGTTGGCGGATGACCCGTCAAATTTATTTATTTTTAAATATTTTTTTATTTAACTTATTTTTTTATAATAAAAATATATTTTTTACTTAAAAATATATATATTATCTTTTAATGCACAAAATGATTTTAGGCTAAAAAAAATCTAATAATAAAAAGAAAATATGCGTGTATATATATATTTTAATATATAAAATAATAAAATAATAATAATTAAATAATAAAATAAAAAGGTTGGGACAAGTCTCACAATTTAAACCTAACACTTGACCCAACACAAATGACAGTTCATGTGAGTGTGACTCGCCAACTTGATCAAAAGGGGTCGGATCGGCGGGTCGCATTGACCTAGTGTACACCCCTATTGACCTCCTTAACCAAAACAAAATATATTTTACATTAGTTTTTATGTGATCAATTTATTATTAAAATGTAACTATAAATTTAATTAATAATAAAAATGTGACCCTGCATTAGATTGGGGATGGTCAGGCAACAGTTGGTAGCAGAATCACAGTGCGAATTTGGTTTCGTTTTATACAGAAAGAGAAAATGAAATGGTGGAAAAAATGTTGAAGCAACCAACTAGTAATTAAAACACACCCAATAATACAAGATTGCGTGGTGTAGGGAAGAAAAAATAAAATAAAATAGCAATAATTGAGATGACTGTTAGTGAGAACATTGAAGGAGGAGATTGGGGTGATGTAACAAGGAGTGATGCATGCCTCATATTGTTGGGAACACCATGGTTGTATGACAAAGACATGATCCACATTGTACTAGACATACAAACACCAATTCATTTTTGGAGTGGGGGTATTAAACACGTTTTTGCACCCTATCTATGATGAGAAATATTCATTGGCTTAAATATGTTTTGAGTTTTTTTAAAAAAATTTAAAATTTAGTTTAGACGTCTAAAAAATATATATCTTTATTTTAGTTTAAACATATTAAAAATATCTGATTTTAGTTTATGTTATTGATGAAACTCTATTAGCTATTATCTTGGCTAACAACAGGCATTGTAAATAGTGTGATGTAAACAAAGTAAACTAACTCAACCTCATAATTAAGCCCAAACTGACTCATAACCCGATACTTGATCTGGATTTGTCCTCAGATCATGATTCACACACAATCCCAATTCGGATCCAATAACAAATTATGGGTCGGGTTTAGGTTGGGTTATAGGTCAATTATGTTTATTTTGCTCATATGATATTGCTGACGCAACACTTTGTTAGCTACATCAGTTTTTGATGAAGTCTTATTAATGACAAGGTCCAAAACCAAATCATTTATAATATGTTTGAGAATAAAATCAAATATTTCTAATATGTTTGAACCAAAATCAATCACAATAATTTTAGGAACCTAAACAAAATCTGAAAAATTTGTCAAGGACCCAAAACATTTTCAACAATGTTAATGGACATTTCGAAGCAATAGAATTTAAAGATGGAGGATTCTCCCGTACCTCGGACGTATTTACTCTTTCTCACTAAAATTTATTTTTTCTATCACTACTTTCACAAATTGGTATACTCACTTTAATATCATACTTCACCTAATCTGGTTTGAGTAAGATAATTCACTATGAGAAAAATCCTTAAACACTTTTTTTTTTTTAATTTTCAAGACTCAAACTTGAGGTTTTGTCGGAGGAGAACCAACGACAAATCATTTGAATTAATCTAAGTATATATGTTGTATAAAAGCAAGTGTATAGTCTATATTTTAAATACATTTCAAGAATACATGTTGTACAAAAACAAGTGTAAAGTTATGAAGCTGTAATTATTTGAATTTTTTCGTAAGGAGAAAAAAAAAGGACACATGATGTTAATGATAATAGTATAGACTATGATGGTAGAATCATTATAAACAACAACTAAAAAAAGTAAGAGAATAAAAACGAGTACCAACGAAGAAAAATGATAACATCCATCATTTTTATTAAGAGAATTTGTGCACAATATATAATCTAATTATTGTAAATGATTACGAGGGCAACGGTCTTCACTCTTCACCATGATGCCATATTGTAGTAATTAAGCTGTAATTTGAGATTTAATTTAATTGTAGCGATGAAACATGTAGTTGAAACATCATATCATTGTTACATGAAATCATGATTACTAAAATAATGGACATAAACTAGTGGTAGCTAGGAAAGTTGTGCTCCTAGGTGTGTGAGCTAATTTATTTTTTTTCTTCCAAAGATATACAGTGTTTCATTCATTTATTTAAAAATAAATATAAGGAGGATTAAAAATTAAAGCAGGGATAAGACAGGATTTTTAGATATGTGAAAGATACTATTCATATAACAATGCTAAAAAGGAGAAAGTATTAAACTGAAATTTTAAAAAATAACATAGTAAGTAAGTAAAATAATGGCAGGCAGGATGAATATATAACTATTATTTATTTATTAGTGACTTAGATTGTGTTGCTCAAAATTCACGCCTCTAATTTGACCAAAAAAAGTATTAAAAATGTTGCAGCAAAGTTAACCTAGTTCCTAGGTTATTTTGGAATGTGCCATTTTAAAATTAACTTTTTTTTTTCTTCTATCTTCTTTTGATCATCTTTGTTTCCGTTAAACTTTGTGGATACATATAGTCATATATTGATTTACATTTTTGGTTTAAGTTTATCCATCTGAAGCTTTTTATTGACAAGTACCTATATCTATAATTGTTACAATAAGGTCTTTCCCATCATGATTGTGGTCAGAAAAAGTGAATTAAATACAAAGCAACTTCTCATAATTAATTTGGGCACTTAGTATATTTGACACCGATGTGCTAGCATACATGTGTGTTCAACATTATGATCATCATCGCTTTTTCATTTTTTTTTACCGTTTGTATGAACGTTATGAAATATTTTTAATTTGAAGTTGTCACATGCACATATATATAGAAGAGACCAATTAGTCCTCATTTTGCATTATGACAAAAGAAAAGGGTTTCCAAGAAAATTTGTATAGATCTTAATTTTCGTTGGTTTTTGATATAGTAAGAGAGAGTTGGAGTAGTACATGGTATGCTTCCTACAAAGGAAACATTTCTCAATTAAACAAACTAGTTGTATGATGATTGGGAATATATACTGCACATATTTAATTAGGGCTACAGATGACAAGGTATATAGAATAGATCAATGGTCACTTTCTGTTCTGTTATTAAATTAACCAAGTAATTTATTATGGTTGTTAAACCATATGAGAAATTTGGTCAATAGTTTTGAATATTATGGCCCGAAATAGGTTGCATGCATGACATATATAGATACAATTAAAAAATAAAAATAAAATAGAATTAGATTGTAAGTTATCCTTCCATGGGAGGAATTGATTATTCAATTTCCAGAGCTCGAATTAGAGATTATAGATTAAAACGCTATTCCGTTACAATTTTTTAAATTTAGCAAAAAAATATTATTTTATTGCAAATTTTGTTGTTAACAAAAAATATAGTTACAAATATTTTCTCGTCTCTAAAATTCATTTTTCTAATAGTGAAGGGATGGAGCACCAACCACTTTAGCCAGCAATGTGTTAGAAATTAATTTATCTACTTTAATTAAGTTGGACTTTTGCAAAAACAATTTTGTCTCGATGAAATTACTGATACTCATGCTCTATTACTAAAAATTTGAGTAATTTGACCCGACTTGATTGAGGTCCCTCAATAGAATAAAGGTTTCAATAATATTTTTTTTTCCCATTCTCATAACTCAAATCTACCTCCAAATTATAAGGGGTTGAGGTCGGCCAACCAGCATTGGTTTTCTTAAGTTGGATTTTTGCAGTTATTTTAAGTGTTTTAGTTTGTTTTCTGATTTTCTTTGGGTCCAAACTTTATTCTTCTTCTTCTTCTTTTTTTGAGAGTTTTACCTTTATAATGAATTTTCATATTAAATATATTTAGTATTTTTGGTGAAATATTTTATTTTATTTGTAGTGTTCAGCAGGCTATGATGTTTTCCATGTTTCTAGAGTTTGCATTTGGTATTTGAGATTCCAACCTTTATATGTATGAGGTAGGAAATCTTTCTTCTCGCAGTTAATTTTCTTTACTTTGAATAGTGATTTTTGAGTCAAGGAGATATCTTTCATATCCCAAATCATTATATATTATATTATTATATATTTTTCATTCTATGCTATATATTATTGTTATTGTTTGCCATTAGAATGATGTCATTATCGGACATATAACTTTTTTCAGACAGAACAAATATGATGGGATATGCAAAATTCTCAATCGAGATATCACTTTCCTTTCACTTTATTAAATCATGGTTAACCCCATGCACCGATACTTTATTAATTGCAATACTTTATGATTGCCAGTATGAATTCATAGCACTAATTATGAGCTATCAGTCAACTGAAATCCATATTGTTTTCCCTTCTCTACTTTTTAATGAAAAAATGTTAGAAATTTCGGGGAAAAAATGGTTTGAATTTATTAATTATTAAAATAACGTGGCATGTAAGTAGGGTTACTACTTTGTTACTTGAATTCGGCAACGGACGTTACTATTGTACTTATGTTCACCATCTTCCTTATTGGGTTGCATTATTATTTTTTATTTCAAGAACCTATAATTAAGTAATTGCAAATAAAATATTGAGTCATGAAATAATTAAACAATAGAAACGAAACATTCCTTGGTGAAATTATAGACAAACAAATTTGAGACTATATATATGCTTTGCTACTTTTTGCATGGAGTTAGAGAATCTATTAATAGCTTTCCCTTGAGCTTCTGAAAGAGCAAACTTTATAGGATACCCCAAAAGTGGATCAAGAAAAGAAAGAACCAAAAAAATAAAAAAGAGAAAAGATGAAAAAAAAAAGACATGGAGAAAGAAAAAGTTAGAAATTATAAATGCTGGTCCTTACTCTGCAAATCCTATATATATGGCAAAAGAAGGCATGGAGAGCACTAGATATTGGGGCTATGTGTCTCATGAATGTCCTCAATAAGTGAATATTCCATGCAATTTCTCATAATTCTGCAATTCGCAATTAGGATATATATATATATATATATATATATATATATATATGATCATTAATATATATTGATTGATTAAATTAAAGTTTGAGAGCTATGAAAATATTTTTAATAGAAGTAATAAAAATGTTATTTCTTATACTCCCCATTAAAAAAATATATTATTTCTTATACTCTCAAGAAGATATTTTTTCATTGATAATATGCAAACAAGCCTTTAATATGTTTGAATTTCAATTTGTACACCCTAAATTATCCTTATCTTCACTAATGAATTCATATTTTACATTTTTTTACTAAGACAAAGGGGGATTTTATATCCATCATTTGACTCGAACCAGAGTCCTTTTATTTCACTGTGTGCAAAAATAATTATTAGACTGTGAGTTCAACCTTTAATTGATATTTTACTTTCGTTGAGAGCGAGCACATTCAAACATAACACCTGTTTTTTTTGTTTAAAGATATATATATTTTTGAGTCAAACATATTATATGTCCTCTAATAAGATTCGAATTAACACAACTCTTTTAATTGACCCCTTGGCACATGATCAAGGGAGATGTTACTCAAGCTATAAGCTTTCGGCAAACATAACACTTGTTTTGAAACAGAGAAAGTATTGGATTTTTTTTCTTTGTACTAGTATCCAAACTCTACTAATTTAGCTTGGGTACAGTGGTTGTCCCTTCCGACAAAAATTTTTTCTTCTAGATCTCAAACCCAAGATTCTTTAAAAATGGGAGCTAACTTGCCTACTACTAGATCAACCTTGGATTGTATTAATCGAGAAAGTATTAATTTGATTACCAACAATCAACTATGCACCAAGAAACAAAATCAATTGATTGTTTTTACCTTCTTGTGGTGCCAAGGTTTCATAGTGCAATGAGGGGACAATGGTACATCTCTTCTCTTCCAAAAATTGTTCATTTTTTTTAGTTTGCTCAAATAACTAATATATACTTGGCCTTTAAGAAGAAGAAAAAATAACAAGAAGAACACTTTTTTCTTCCTAACAGCTGGCCCTTATATATTTCTAATCTGTCCTATTCTTATATTATGAGTAGAGCATCACTCTTTCTTTGGGAATCGTCACATGGAAACATGGCCTTATTATTTTTGCATTATGCACCAAAAGACAAGTTTTCCCAATGGATTCGATACACATTATTTTGTCATTATATGAATCATAAGATTTAGACAGTGCATGAGCCATGCTTACTATGTTGAAGTAACCAAGATATTATACCAATTAATTTAGAAAATAGAAGCTGCAAAGCAAGTTCAAGGGGAAATTAATTTAATCCCAATCATAAGTTCAATTCTATACCTAGTTATTGATGTTGATGCGCCATTACCATGTGAAAAACTTTGTAAACTATGGGTGCTAGGCTTGAGAGATTGTAACTTTTTTTTTGGTTGGTAACGAAAAAGAAAGAAGCTTAGAGTTTAATTATTATAATGGTATGGCATTTTCTTATTAATTGATATGGTTAATTATCGTATAAGATTTTTAATCATTCATTCAATCATATAACTACTGCATCATTTAAAATGTTCAATGTTAAATTCCATGTTTAAACTTTTATTTTAAATTGAATACAATTACGCTAATCTTTCAAAAATATATTCTTATGCATACAATTTTTAAAATAATAACGATGGAAGTCATGTTATCTTAGGGTTTAGAGTTTAGAGTTGCACTTGATAGGAGCCTAGGAGGGTTAATTAGATGTAATTTCTTACTTTCTCTTGGTTTTTTTGGCTTTAAGCCGTATTCCATTAAAAAAAATATTTTAACAGCATAACTATAAATGAATAAATATCTATAAAAAATATTCATCAAAACTAAATGAATTTTTAAACTAGCTATTCTTGTGAAACATGCATTAAGCAAAACCAAACAACAACTATAATCTACATGCTAATGACCAAATTATCCGTTATCTTGGGCATAAAGATAGCTTAATTGGATTTACTGCTATGATAGGTAAAGAAATATTATATGGCTTGGCACAAACTAAATCAATGTCACACCAATACTTTTTGGTAAAGGAGGAGAAAAAAGGCCAAGGGTAATAGCAACTAGAAAACATAAAGCAAATAATGGACCGAATATTTTATAGCTAAAAAATCATCCACTCAAAAGGCACTCGTCCACACCACTCAAAAGGGTAGCTTTAACTATATGAGCATGGACATTCTCAAACATTACTTGAACTTTTAAGAGAATATCACTATTTGTATTCAAGATTGAGTAATAATAAATTTACATTACATTGAATACACAATAACAAGTTCCCTAAACATTTTTTTTTACATATGCTTTTAAAGTTACGTATAGATTAGAGGGAAAGAGCTGCCTAAAATCTCATGGTTGACATGTTCTTGAGCATCTTAAAAAATAAATGTCATAACTTAACTCTAAAAGCTAACTCAAAGGATGAGAGTTGCTTTACACTTATAAAGTTGATGACAGAATGCAAATCGTCACGTATAGACAAAACAATGGTTTGGGGGTGGTGGTTGCTCATCATTCTCTCTCTCTACGCTAGATTCCACACCTTTATGAGTATGGTGTTTGGTTGGTTGTCCCTTTGTGAGTGTGCAAATATTATTTATCCAATTATAAAGAGTAATGCTATTTAGATCATTCAAAAAGTGTAAACACCTTATATCTTTTTCACAACACATCATGAGACCCACTTCTTATAAAAGAAGTGGCAAAGTATCCCTACCTCTTGAGTGTTCTAAATAACATTGTTGAATTATAAAGTATGTATATCATAGATTAAAAGTAATCATAAATGTAAATTATATTACATATGAAATGTACTACCTCGTGTAATGCATTGTATATATTTATTTGGAGTAAAAGGTCAAATTCACTCATAAAGTTGGTTGATAACATTGACCAAATTCATCTCCACACTTTAAAAATGATCAAATTTATTCCCAAAGTTAACATTCATTTATCAAGTCAATCCTAGCTTTCACTTTCCATGTTAACAGGGCTGCATGCAAGAGTGCTTTCAATTAGTAGAATTCTAAGACCTATTTGACCACTACTGTATAAGACTTCAACATATATGTTGCTCATGGAATGTTTCATATTAGAGTATTATTAATTGAGTTTGATTTTAAGGCTGGTTATAGTTTTATATGCCTTTTGCGGAGGTTACCGCCGCAAAATGTTTCTTGGCAGTTTGCACAACCGCTGCCTATATGTACATTGTTAAACCCTTTAGCAGCGGTTTGTCGTGACTGCTAGAATAACCGCCGCTAAATTCCAATTTACAGCAGTTCTGGTAGCGGTTTGCTTTGCAACGGTTTCTTGAAGATTTAGCTGCGGTTTGTGTATTTCACAACGTTTCTTGATTGTGGTAGTTACATATATTTAGCGACAGTTTGAAATCGCCGCTAATTGTAGTTCATTTAAAAAATAAATTGAATGTAGAATGACAATGGCAAACTTTATATCCATTGGTTCATTTCATGCATTAGCAACACAATTTGAGGTGGAGGCACAAACTATCCAACAAATTAAAGCAAATTGCTAAGGAAAAATTCTTTTTCAGACTAATTAAGCAGGTTAGCCTATTTGTATTGGGATATTTAGAGTATGTACTATTTGAAAAATAAATTAAAAAATGGTCTATCAAGAAGCCATCAGGTGACGATAAAATAAAATGGTTATCACCTATATATGGAAACCTAGCATGCCTAAATAGCAGCTCTAAGTAGCTCAATAATACGATTGATTAATAAAATGAGTCTTACTATATAGAAAAAGATTGAAATCCTTGTCCAAAAAGTGGTAGGAGCTCTCTCAAAGCTATGTTTCATGAGTTAGCCGAAATCTCAAGGGACTTATCTGCACACAAAACACCCAACATATAATTTGCACATGAAATACATTAAAGCTATACAAGACTGCTTTATACTGTTTTAACAAGCCAAAGGTGTTAGGCAATGTCTATCTTCATGGGAAATCTCATAGAGGACAATATGAGCAGAATCAGTTTCAAAGTGCACCTATTACTACTAGCATAACAAATATTGATATATTGATATGTATTTAAGCATGTGAAATGTATTAAAGCCAACAATTGATAAAAAAAAATGCATCAAAGTCCCTGGATAAAACTTTAAAGGTCATACCAACTTGTGAAAACTATAACTAGATAAATAAATATTTTTAATGAATGCATCGGCTAAAATAATAGCACAAGCCAAAGTTGTGATTCGTTGTGACAGAGTCCTTTGAAAATTGATAATTTCCTCAATTGTTGAAATCCATCGGTTAACGTCCAATATTATCTTCTTTTTTTTCTTTCTTTCTTTTTTTTTTAAAATAAAAAAGGTAACATGTTAGTTTTCTATCTAATAGATGCTTTAATAATAGAAGGAACATTACGTAACCCAGAAGTCTCAAGATCAGTTTACAAACATGTTACAATAATAAGCAAGAAAAGAGGGAGCTGAGGGAATAGAACTCTCACCACTTAAACCATGTGTAAGACTCAGAAACAAGCCGGACACACAAAAAACCATGAAATTTCAACGGAGTCTTTTATTTTATTGCAAAGACAAAGGAGCATAAGATCTCATAAGTAATGAAAAGAAGTAAAGCATGATTTTTGGCTAACCTTTCTTGAAGGAAGCAGCCTTGCACAGTCCAACCTCTAATCTCTTCGACACCAACATCAAAACGGAGGCTTAGGAGATTCAATGGTCTTCTTCACGGCATTGATGGCAACTCCATCGTTCCCAGAAGAAATATAAACTCAGTTAATTATCTGCATAAACAAAACATTCTAAACTTGCATGGAATTCAACTATGATAAAAAAAAAAGATAAAACAAGCAATTAACAAAACAAAAAGGTATTGGCTATCATCATTTTTCAATCACAGGTAACAGAACTTGTGCTGCAAGCAATTGCTTTGGGAAACAGCCAAGTTCAGAACAGGGAAAGTTGGAGAAAAATTCTGTAAATGAATTTCTTGCGTTCAATCGGGTGGCACGTTGCCTTATATACAGGGTGTAGTTGCTTGCAGCATAAGCAAGCTGTTATAACTAACTCAACAATGTCAATAACTGACTTCTAACTAACTAACAGCTAATCACCAATTAACTTAAAAGTGTTACACACTATTAACAGGAAATCAATCAATCAATCATAAGTATATCTTAAATGCAGAGCATTGTGTTAGGGATAGAGAGCAATTGTATAATTAGCTAGCAATTGGTTAGGCAAAGATTCAGTTAGAAGTACAACAGAATACTGTTATGATAGCTGTACTATGAGTCAGCAAGCTCAACACCATATATATACTTAATACCACCATGTGTAATGAAGACCAAGAGGAAATAATGAAATTCACTTCACAATTTCGTATCTGAGTTCTCTCTCAAGAACTCTAACGTATGTCTCCGACGAAGATGCAGTCGCCGACAAGCAGAGCTCTGAGTTCTCCGATTGGGAGCAACAGGACAACGCCATTCTTGCATGGCTTCTTTCTTCACTGAGCGAAACTATCAGAGTTCGCATGGTCGGTTGTGTCTTCTCCTACCAGATCTGGGAGAAAATTGAACGATTCTTTGCATCGCATACCAGAGCTATGGTGCGCCAACTCAAAACTCAGCACAAAGCCACAAAGAAAGGTTCGCCCATGTCTAAATACCTTCTTGAAGTGAAAAAGATTGTTGATCAGCCGATTTCTGTTGGATCTGTCGTCACCAATGATGAACACATTGAGGCATTTTTGGATGGATTATCCTCTCAATACTCTGCTCTCGTCACATCGATCATCTCGCGAAGTGATCCTTACTCTGTCGAAGAAATTGAGGCATTGCTTCTGGCTGTAGAAGCACGTATTGAGCATGATCTTCAGCAAGAAAATGCTCCAGTCCTATAGTTCTTCGATTCAAGCAAATTACGCTCACACTCGAGGACGAGGTACTCACGGCGGTGGAGGCAATGGTTATTCTGACCGCGGAGGGCGTGGTCGTGGCAGATCTAGTCGCGACGGAGGTCGTTACTCTAGTTATGGTCAACCACAAGGCCTAGGTGATAATCTCCCTCAGTGGTCAGTGGCCAACTCTGTGGCAAGAACGGTCACTCGGTTTGGGAATGTCATTACAGGTTCAATCCTTTCTATCAACCTCCCACCCCTCCCTCGCATCCTCAGCAGCATCATGTTGCACCGCAGGCTTATCTTGTTGCACCTATTGCAACTCAACCATTCTCCATGGTGCCTCCCCCAACTGCTGTGTCTCAAGCTCTGGTGGCGACACCAGCCGCTGTCTATGACCTGCTGTGGTATCCAGATTCAGGTGCTTCTAATCACCTCACACCTAACTGCTCAGTGTTCAATGACAAGATGACATATGAAGGATCAGATTGTGTTCAAGTAGGAAATGGATCAGGTATGAACATTTTACACACTAGCCATTCCACTCTATATTCTCAGTTATTTAATAAGGCTTTTAACTTACCAAATATATTTCATGTTCCTGGACTTACAAAGAACTTGTTGAGTGTGAGCCAATTTGCCAAGGATAACTGAGTGTTTTTTGAGTTCCATGCAGATAAATGTTATGGCAAATCTCAGGACACCATGGAGATTCTTCTTCAATGCATCACTAAGGACGGGCTCTATGTCTTCCCAGACCTGCAGCCTACAACAAATTCTAGAAAACCAGCATTTCCATACTTTACTTATAATAAGTTGTCGTTTGCTTTGTATAGCAATACTGTAGGCACAACCAAGCATACCAAATTCATGCACAACCTTCATAGCTCTTTGAGTGAATTAACAAGTAAAAACACTCAAGAAAGACTTTTATTTATAGGGGGAGCCGAAGACCCCTCTAGACACACTATCCGATGTGGGAATTCACCTCCGTGCCATTGCAACCCCCTAGGAGCGCTGCGACACCCATTCCATCGTGTCCCTGCAACGCCCTAGGAGCGCTACATCCCCATTCTCATCGACCGTTGTAACGCACTGGGAGCACTGCAACAGTCATCTCTTTGTTTCTTTTTTTTTTTTTTTTT